>JAPYZM010000963.1:0-67957 GCA_030522845.1 Psyttalia concolor
AAAAAAAAAAAAAAAAAAAAAGAGAATTGCAGGGAGGAAAGAAGTAAAGAATGAACGAGAGTGTGTATGCGCGGAGGACGTGTGGATGGAGGCCCGATGGGGCCCTAACCCATGTAACTCGACACCAGGGTCCCCATCGGGCAGTCCCTACCCCACACGTCAGCTAGATTCCCCCACCCGCCTCACTCATCCATCCTTACAACGTCGTATTCGCATCCTCGCGTTCACTAAACTAAATCATAACCGTATTATCCTGGCAACAATGGGCCTGCCAGTGAAAAGCCGCCTCTAATCCACCCAGTCTACAGACATCTTGCTTTACTTAACTTCACAATCTCTACCTTCGTCTTATTTTTTTTTCTCCATTTTTCGCTCATCAATTAGAAATTGACTCGACAAAATCAAACGATAATTTTTCAATTTTCGTAGTGTCAAAAAAATTAATTCAATAAATTCATCATCATTTCTACTACTTTTTTTCGACTTTTAGTTTTTTGTGGATATAATTTACACTTGCCGCGCATTAGAATAACACATTTGAATTTTATATGGTGGGCCTATGGGAACTACTATAGATACGGACAAATTTTTAATCGTGAAAATCTAGAGATACATCTAGCCCACATGACTTTCCAGGAAGGCCTGAAGAAGTCCTTAAAATGAAAAAAGTGGAATGGATGAGGAAAAAAAAGTATGGCAGAGGTAGGAATTTAAATTTCACAAATTAGTCTGTCCATTACACCCCCGTTGCAATCGGATTTTGTGATCTGACCGACGGCCGCCACCAGGCGCTGCCCTCCCCCCCCTGTACCCAGCAACGCATGCATTTCTCTTTAATATTCCCTCCCATTTTTCCCCTCTCCTACCTCGGTTCTCTCGAAAAGTTTTTATCATGTTGGTTAAGAGAGCCCCACACACGCGGGACTCAGGAGGAAGCAGAGGAGTAAGCGGAACACGTGAATCCACGTGAGAGGATTTCCTGGAAAGGCGTGGGCGCCCTTCCCTCCTCCCCCTCCCATAGCCCTCGGTTACCTCTGGCCACTATCTCCACCTTCACAAATCATAACGCGCGTCTTAGCAAGGGCTTTCGCTGCTCCTCGGGAAAAGGACCTCCACATATGCGAGACGAGTGAGATCAACATCAAGATTCCTTTATTGGGCTCGCGTGGGTCCTACGTGGAAATACGTGTCTTTATTTCGCATCTTATACTAGTGGAGGACAATTTTTAAAGTTTATTTTTTGCAGTGATAAGAATTTGCAGCCCTCTGACAAAAAAAAAATTAATCCTTATTTTGAGATTACAATAATATGGACTTTTGAGACTTTTAAAGTGTCGGCTTGAAATTTGTAGAAGCTTTTCAATCTCAACGACTGAGTGATCTTCAGCTTCACTAAATCATGAGGATCTGACCAAGTCCAATGTTAAATTTCACGGAGGGGACCAGAGGGAGGCTTGGGAAAATTATAATTACAACGGCTAATAAAAATGATACGTCATCAAATACGAAACTCAAACAAATTGGAGGATTGCAAGGTGCCCGAGTCGATCAAAATCAGTGATATCTTGTAAGGGAGTTGGAATATATACTCCATTCCCCTCCCTCACCCCCGACTCGCTTTATCGATATATCACACCTTGGGATCTTGGGCCGATGAGACGCGCGCACGCGTTGAATCCCCCTTGGGTGTCTTGGGTTCATTGTTTACAGGGCTATCGACGTAAGTTACGAGGGTTCAAGAGACTTTGAGCGGGGGGCCGGTGGGGGGGGGGGGGGGAGAGAAGGGGGGGGCCCAATCTCCATGCCATCCTCTTTATATCCACGAGTGATTTTCTTCGGTGGGATTATTTATGAACCAGGCCCTGACGGAAATTAATTTATTCAGCCACATTGCTTGAGTGCACGTTATTTATTCGGTTTGAAGACTATCAGTCACTTTGGTTATCGTGCCCTTTTGTATTGTCAAAATTCTAGGGCTTGTTTCCACTGACTGATGAGCGAATCCTCTAAAATTCCGGGGCAAGCAGGAGCAAGTTATTATTTTTTATGGATTTTTTCGGGTGGTGTAATCGCTTCTGGGGCCACGTCCCAGCTCGATAAATGTGAGCTTGTTAATGTGGGCTTTCAGGGGCTTTGGATATCGTAATTATTTCAGACAGGATTGTACGTGTGCACGCGGGAGGCCATTGTTGGGGGCAATAGTCCTGTCGGGCTGTGGCAGATGGGGTGGTGGCACGCGGCTCATTTTTCGTCATTTGAAATTTCTCTTCACGATAGTGTTGCTGTAATTTTTTTTTTTTTCTCTTTTAATCATCATTCTGGGGAAACTTGAAGCTTTTTTATTAAAGATTTTGTGAAAAGTCAAATTTAACATAATATAAAATTTGAAATAATTGAAAATAGGGTTAGTTTGGCCCGCTAGATTTCCCCAAGGAACTCTGCGTAAAATGATAAATAGAAAATGTATCGACAGTTTCTTAGAATAATAATTCATCTCACTTATATTCAACCGTCAACGAGGCGGAATAAGAGCAGTCGACGCATGTTCATCGGCGTGTTATAATTTCGTTTCCATTTGGGGAGTCCTCGCCCTCGGGCGGGATTTCGAAAGATCGTAAAGTTAAGCCCCCTTTATTCCTCATCCTCGATTTTTCAACGAGAGATCTCTTGTGTATGTTCTTTTTTTTTTTTTCTCTACTTTTTTGCGGGGGGGGGCATAGGGGGTTGGTGTTTGTTTGGCGCAGTGCGCCGAAGAAAAAAAAGGTACAGAAAAATCAGGGAATGAGAAAGATGTACGGGGGAAATAAAAAAAAAAAAAGGATCTCCGGAGAAGGATCACGAGTGGAGGAGAGGGCAACTCTTTACAGGGGAAGCGAAAGACCGGAATGAATCCTCAGGGGATTAGGCGGTCGAGTACTGGAAAATACGATTAAATGTGGATTACATGAAGGAGAGCATGTTTTCATTCGGGGAGAATGAAAAAATAGGCTAGACGATATGGTACGGTAACAGTTTTGGTCTTTTCATTTGTCGTAATATTTCTACTTCAGGCGAAAACATGGTATACAGAGTGAGGTGGAAAGGAAAAATGGTGGCCTCAGCCAATTTAATTGCGAAAATTTCAATTTAGGTTCTCAATTTGACTCGCGAACTAAAATTTCCACTTCCGTTCGGCATTATTCCCCAATATTTTCATCCTCATAGAGACATTCCGAGCTCGTTGAAATCCCCAAAATGATGGTATGGATAAGACACACGGAATTGGAGTAGACACAAAAGGGGACCCGCGTCTGCAGCGTGCGTCCAGATGGGTCTTTTTTTTTATTCTCCTCCTCTCCATACCCGCTCGATCGAACTGGATTGTCTGACAGATACTGCAAGGAGCTACTTTTATGAGGTACCGAGGGCCCATTCGAGTTTTGGTATCATTAAGGGCTGGGCCATATACCTACCTATTCATCCTGGATCCTTTACAACCTCGGAGATCCTTATCCCCGCTTCTGCTCGTCTTTTTTTTCTCTCGTCATTATCAGATTGAGGAGGCTCCAACCATAGACGATAGTTTTGAAATAATTACCTTTCGCTTCGACCTGCAGCCCCTAAAAGCTCACAGTTAACTCAAATTTAAAGGAGGGGGTGGGAGATATTGAATTGAATTCTCAGTCTTTAAATAACATCAACTTTATTCGATATAGCTCAATCATTACATCATTCAGCAATAATGTACATTAAAACTTGTGCTTAAACTGGTTGTTTTTGTCCGCTAGTTTGTTTTGAATTGTCAACACTCTTCCTCCTTCATTACAATTGATTCACTCTTATCAGTCGTTTACGCAAAGACAAAAAAGTTTTTCCAAAATTATCTGGAGAATTTGGCTCAATAATCATTTTTGTGCGACAAATTGAAATGGAGAAATTGTCGAAAAAAAATTACACTTTTTTCCCCAGTAGAAGGAGATTAAAAAAAAACTCTTTGTTTCGACTCTCGATATATCGATTATCCCATCGGAATGTTGTGTGTAATTTTAACGTTAGGAATTTATTGTTTGTGCGTGAATCGAAACAAAAAGACAAAATTATATTTCAGGCATTTAATATATTTTGTTTTTTTCTTTTACTTGAATACTTTTCATCAATGAAATGGATTGGCCAATCGTATATGGTCTACCCTGTTTCGTCCCTGGGACACCTTATCAACTGTTTTAACCTCATCGTCCGTGTAATATTCACAATTAGACGGATTTACGAGTATACTCAACTATTTACAGATTATCAATAATTACCTACGGCTATTAACTTTTATATGCACTTTTCACTATGCACGGACGCTTGTGCTGAGCTAGAGGGGGGGGGGGGGGGGGGGAACCTGTCTTCTCGAAAAAAATAACACCTAGAAAAAAAAAAAAAAAAAAAAAAAAAAAAAAAAAACGTAAGCAGTAGGAAAAATGAGGATGAGTGAGTCGTTAAAAATATTGGCTTTCGACATATACATTCTCTTGAGACCCATGAAAATTCCTGGGATACTATCATCTAGAGTAGTCTCAGTAACGGAAATGCTGAATGAATTTTTTAATGTGACACTTGCCCTTGAGTAGCGAATCACTCAAACAATTTAAATGGTTTATGAGGACATGATAAAAAAAATTTAACCCTTTTGAGCCATTGTCACTGAATTATCAATTAGATTTTGTCTGATTTTGGACTTGTGGTTGTGGAAATTAAACGCAAAGCCAACTAAGTCTTTTCCTGATTACGTTTGCCTGGTGTACCTGGAGCCCAGGGTCACAACGAGTGATAATCACCGAGTACTAATCCACTGTGATAACCAGCGTGGGGTGTTGTCATACCCATTGAGCCCATACCCTGATATGCTCCCATGCCCATACCAACATTCATTGACATTGTATTCATACTGTTGACACTCTGCATTGTATTTGGTAGCATTGTCGATGGTCCCATTGGGCTGAGACCGCCCATTGTTGGTGCTATTGCACCCATTTGCATTGATGTCGCTGTGTGGGGGAGGGATTTTTGAATATCTGCTGATGTTGGGGTGCCGATCAAGTAATCCTGTTGGATAAATTTTTCACAATCAAGATTTAGACCGTGTCGAATTGATGTTTAGATCGGAATTTATGGTCGCATAAAAAAAAAACTCTAGAAATTTGGCCGAAAATGAAAAAAAAAAAATATATAAAAATTCACTGGCAGAAATTTCAACTCACCTGGGGCGTGTAGTACTGCATATAATCCAGCTGGCTCTTCTGCTGAGCACAACTCGGCGGAGGCGGTGGTAACGTGGCAGTTGGATGTATCAGACTGTGGCCACTGTGTCCAGTTGTCTGAAGATGATGCTGCAACTGATGATGGAGATTCCTCTTGTCATCGCCACTCTCGCTGCTCGTGTCGTGGTGCATATGATGAGTGGGTGTGTGACCGTGACTCTGGTGATACGAGTGTGGAGATGAGACGGTGACTGGTGCCGGTAGCTGGTACATACTCGGGGACTGTTGGTGATCCACCATTCGTCCCTGCTGAGATTGGCTCTGTTGCTGTTGAACGGCACACGATGAGGGCTGAGGCGGTGCCTGTTGGCTGACGGATTGTCGTTTCGTATCGTCTCCACTCTCACTACTGGAATCACACAGATTTGCCCCCTGCTCTTTTCCCTCTCGTTGACCGCTGCAATCATGATTTTTCGGGGGAAATGTTAAAAAAATTTCCGCTCATCTTCGGAATTAAATTCCAAATTGACATGAAAAATTTAATACACATTAACAGTAAATAATTATTACTAGTTTACTGTATTTAATGCTTCCTAAAGTCTCAACTCGAGATCTTTGAAATCTCAAAATAAGGATTTTTTTGTGACCCATGAATCCTCTCATTCTCTTATCACGCGCATGAATCCAAACGACGCGCAGGGAATTCCATGTACGGGATTTAATTTATACAACAGACGATTAATAAAATTCTGGCCGCAGGAATAAAGAATAAACCCCTCAAGAAAAATTGCCTCCACTTGTTATTTCGTCGATAAAAACTCTCCCTCAGCTGGGGGGGGGGAAAGGGAAACCAGAAGGTGGCAAAATCGGATAATCACGAGGGGGCGATAAACATGTCTCGCGAGATGCGTCAAGAATTCTAATCAAAAAACGGCAAGGAAATAAAAGACGTCTTGACGACAAAAAATTAAAATGAATGAAAAATAAGGGAAAAAATAAAAGAAACTGAGTGTGGCCTCAAGGGGCTACACGACAAATTTACTACGTAGATCTTGACTCGGGATAAGGCATACCTGGTGGACACCTCGTTCAGATTATATGGGCCCCCCCGGATGCAACGGGTGGCACCAAAAAATTGGGGAAATAAAAGAATCAAAACGGCTTTAATCGTTTTTTCTTCTTTCAGTGCTTGACTGTTTTATCTTTAGCTTTTCCCAAGCGTTTTGTTCCTTTTTATCCGATGGTATTTGGACTTGGAAAAAAAATCATTTGAGAGTTAGAATTTTGCTTCATCTCAAATCCCCTCTAAAAATCCATCAATTAATTTATTATTGCGATGAACACTCTGAAGACTTTGACCTCACAATATTCCCTGAGATAATTAATTAGCTCCATTAAACCACACCGTTGAATTCCCGTAGATAAATTAAATCTCACCAACTTGATGATTATCACCGTGTGATTCCGTCGATGTCTCCCATGTTTATCGTCATTCCGTTCAGTCATTCAAGCTCCCGATAACATCATCTTCCCTCCCACATAAAAAACTCACGATTCACTCATAAAAATTCAATCACCGCTGATTTTAAAATTTCCATAACTCAAATAATAATCTGCCTCTCTTCGGCCATAATCGCCAAAAATAATCCCCCGCCCCGAGAGTGGAAAATAAAAATCTCACGGCAATTTGCTCCCCAGAAAATTCGCTACCAGTCAAAACCCATCTAATTGATTAGTTAATTAATCAGTCATTGATAAACTTTGAATACGACAGGTTAAAACACTCATAAAGCCAACCGAGCCCTCCATTAAAAATAGCCGGGAATATTTAATTATAAAATAGAAATTTGGAGTTAGTGGGAGTCGTGGGTGACACCTGTGGGGGTACTTTAGCTGCGGGGAGTCACTTCATCGAGTGCAAGCGGGGAATAAAAAATTTTTCAAGTGAAAAATTCAGTGGGAGACGCATCGCGTAAAGTCAATTTAGATGTACAGACCCTCCGCGGCGGGGCAACACACGTTGATGAAGTGAATGTCCCCTCGTGCTCCCCTGGAGTACCTTTTTTGCCAGCGGGCTTATCGTTAACCGCTTGTTTTACAAGTCGTTTCCAACTCAAGTCGCAGCCCCGACACCTTCTTGTATTATTTGTCATCTTATTTTTTCAGTTTAATTTTTTTCTTTCGCTCTTTTCGATCGATAGGTGAGAATTTCGTGATTACCTCACTGGTAGTTAATTAATTAGTTAGTTTGAAAAATCACGTGAGAAAAAAAATCCTCTTTGAAGAATAAAATGGCAAACAAAAAGAATTACATTTTCATTCAAATAAACCACTACTGTTGGCTAAATAAATCATTTGCGATAAAATCTCAAGAATTCCAGAGAAATTTAAAAAATTTAGAAATAGGGATTGCCACATTATAACCCCAGCCTCCCAAGTGAAACATACGCAGAGATTTCGCGTCTATTTTTGGGGCTAGCACGTATACACGGGCCACGTTTAAATGTATTATGGGTAACACGGAGAGAAGAGAGATCCGATTGCCGACGGCACGCGTGTCGAGAACGTTAGAAACGCGAGACCCAGTATTATTAGATCGTCGTTAAAGGGCGTCTCTAGTTACCACTCTACCCTCCCACTTTAAAATCTATTCCCTAATATACGGTAATTTGTCATCTCACACTTGACCGTGATAATTTTCGGCATAAATTATTCCCCGATCGGAGGCTCCGGGCCCGTTCTAATGGATTACGCGATAAATTCCCCTATTAATTTTGCAGTAATGGTCACACGGATATTCCCGCCGTTCATCAAAAAACATATTATCATTCGCTCATTTGATTTGATTGAGAGAATGTAAATGAAAGTCGAGGATTTTTTATTTCAATAATTGATTTGGTTAATGGGACGATGGCTAGATAAAAGGCAAGTCTTTTTGTAATTCATGAGAAAAAAAAATTCAATCTCTCGATCATTGAAGTTCATATATAAAAAAAAATATATATACAAGAGCTTATGATTTATTATTTTCATAATTGATTTCGGCCAATGAAATCCCAGACAAAAGGAAAATCTGGTGTAGTCGGGTGGCAGGTGAGGGCTGCTGGGTGGCAGCTGATTCTATAAGTAGATAGGTAGATAGGTATGCAACATCTTTCCTCGGGCCTAAAATAATGCTCCAAGAGTCATTCTACCGTGTACACATTCGAAAACTCCCCGATGTTTGCAAACTTCAACTTTTTTTTTCTCCCTCTCTCTCTCTCTCTCTCGTTTCTCCCACAAGTTTTTCCACTGGTTCACGCAAGACATTTTCTTGGCCCTCATATTTTTTACGGTTTTAAAAATAAGATGGTACGTAAGGACAATGCTAAAGGCGATCGTGTTAAAACGCTTTCGGTGTTTCGAAATTCCATTTAATCCGGATTAGTTGCAAACCTGGGGCGCTGTGGGGTCCACTGGCTCCTTCTAGTTGTAATAGGTCTTTTCATGGTGGTCGATGGACTATTTGAAAATACATTATTTTTTCCTAGGCATTCAATGAATTAAAAAAAAATTTCAACATATCTCAGAGACTGCGGGATAGGTACAACACCGGATTTTGAAACTTTGGATTGGGACTTTGTATGAGTGTGAATTCTAGTTGGATTACTTGAATTATTTTCGCGTTGAATCCCTCGAGCTTCGAAAAAAAAAAAACGAAAATTATCATAACGTGAACAATTTATATGCGCATGTCTTCGCGTTTCGGACAGCATCATTTCCAAGCGAATTTGAAACAATCGGAAGCTATCGGAAGCAAAAACTTTGTTTTTAGAATTTCATTAACTAGAAGCTCTCTTCCACTTGCTTATTATACACATGTATCGTTGGCGCACGCGTCCCGTCTTATTCCTCCGTATATTTATGTCCATAAAATGCCACGGTATAGGCCAGGGTAGGAGCGCGTAGCGAGGCATATAGCCCAACCGAGCACGTTTGTAACTCGACACCCAGTGTGCAAGCATACATCAACGATCTGCCACTCGTTGAGGACCCAGCCGCAGCATCAGGATTTCAATGAACATAATCTCGCTCTGTTGGTGAAAAATTTTTCATTCAATTTCGCCGGCTCGGGCCGTCAATATCATCACTCGGAGATCAATTTTTCAGAGCGATTAGAAATTCTTTTCGGCCCCCTAAAACTGGAGACACTTACCAATGGATATGTCGACTTTTATAGAATATGTTTGATTGGGAGATGTGGATGGGAGTGAAGAGCGAAATCAGGGGGGTCTTTGGTGGGTGCGTGCCAATTTTGTAAGGCCTCTCTTTTCTGAGCTAATCATCATCATTTTTCCCCTCGTTCCTTGTGACCTCAACTCGAGATGACGCGCCAGACTGTTTAGAAACGCGCCAGACAGCCTCGACATAAAGGAGTCTTAATCGTTGTCTATGAGACATACTCGCTCATTGCGCAATCGTCGCTGCAGGAATTAATTCGTTCAATTATGTCAGGTTTTTCTGGGTATTTGCGGGCACTGGATATTTTTGAGGTTTCCATTGTGTGTCAGCTAAATGAAAGGAATTTTATTAATTTTATTAATTCGAAAAGTTATCTTGTAATTTTTGCCAACATCTCCCTCGGCAATCTCAGCATTCCTTTCAATTAGTGACCATCATTCTCCCGAAATTTGGAGATTAAATAGCTGAGATATCCAGTTTAATTCAATCAACGTAAGCCTGGAGGTTCTCGAATGAATGCCCTCTGTGCCCATGTGCAACGATCAAATGAAAGAAAAACAGTATTCAAAGCTGAGTCTCCAAAAAAAATCAAGTGCACTGGGCTTTTTCAAGCCAGCGCCCTCACGTCATTCAATTTGAAGTGAACCTTCAGACGTGCCTGTCAGCTGCTGAGATGATCCTGAAGATGATGACTGAATTCCAGAAGTAGAAATCAAAATTACAAAAGATTTTGTTACCGAGTCTATCTTTTACAATTGAAAATCAAAATTTCAATTTTTTCTGACAATCTCATCTTTGAAATCTCAAAGTAAAAATTTATCTTGCGTGAACTGTTTTTCGCGTCGAACGTCTAGGATTGCCCAAGATAATCTCAACTCCATTCTCTCCCCGAGTCATCAAGGAGTACTTCATCGTTAGTACCTCGTCGCGAAGGGGGGAAAAAATGTCAAGAGGGAGAGAATGGCGAGGGTGAATGTGGCAGTAATGGTTCCACTCTTCGTGTGTCAACAAAACATTTACTCAGATATAGCGAGTACCACCCCTCGAAAAAAAAAAAAAAGAAAAAATGTACCACCATATTGCCCAGTGTGGGCGTGCACAAACATTGAATGCGTGAGGGACCCCCTTTGTTTTCCCTTTGTTCATTCCCTTTGTAAGACCAGGGACATCGGGAGCATTTTTATGCCCTCTTTATTTCCCAGATGGAATTCAAAATGGCGGGTGTCCTATCATCTCTTTCATTCTCCAGTCGGGAAGCGGTAGAATTGAAATTACCGGGTCGTCATTTTTTTATTCTATGGAAAAATTTTTTTTCCTATGCAGGGGTAGAAGGAGAAGGAAAGAGAAATGTTTCGGGCAAAAGTGGAGAGACAAGGGAGGAGGGAAGAGGGTAGGAAGAGCACTTACGCACTCCCACGAACTTCCACAGAGTGTCAATATTGGCGCAGCCATACCCTCGAATCCGGCTTGGCTCTTACCCTCGCGCGCAACCCCCTTCGAAGCCCGCTAGACGCCATTTGCTTTTCTGGGTTTTAACGGTTATTTTTGGAGTTTATTTTCTGGTTTTCTTTCTCTTTTACGTGAAAGGCGAGGGGTAATCGCGCGGCAATCCGAGACGGCTGCCATTTTTGGTACAAGAAACGGCGGATTTCTAGGAATATGTCGGAATTATCTCGAATGTATGGCTTTCGGCTAACAGATCCAGTTTGATTGTCCTCGGACTGCTTCAGTTTGTTGGCTTGGGTTTCCAAGTTTTAGTGGAGCGGACGGGGAAAAATTTTCAATTACAATTATGGGGACTTTGGATGAATTTTGGGGAAGATCAATTTGAGATTTAACTGGAAATGATTGGATCTCAACATTTCCAAAAATCAGAAGAATAATATCACTGACACTTATGACTTATAGTCGCGAATTAAATTCAAATTTGCAACATTGAAAGACGATTCCCCCGACTCCTCAAAATGTAGCCTTCCACTGGCAAATTTTTTCTAGTTTCAGCTTCATAAAAGTCCATTAGCTGGCACATGGTGTAATACTCGAGATAAACGATCGTCGGATGCCGCCAGGGGGGCGGCTTCAGGCGGTCCAACTCCCATGGGGAGAATCCCGGGGGCGTATGTTACAATCGTAGGCGTTTTGTCGTGCAATATAAAACACATCGTTCCAACACCTCTTTCATATAGACAAAACAATTTAAACAAGCAAAAAAAAAAAAAAAAAGTTGCTTCGCGAAAACGGGACTAGCCAGAATGAATACCAGTCAGCAGTTTCTGGCTGATGTCATGTGGTCAAGATATCAGACTTCTCAGAATGAGATGCAAAACTCTTTTGTTTTGGTTTCGATTCTCTTATCGATGGCTCCAGCTTTGTTGATAGGCAAACATTGTGGAGAGTTTAGCGGTGATAATGTGATGCTAAGTAATCCGATGAAACTGAGACTGAGATTTTAACGAGAGAGGAAGAGAACAATTGCACAAGCAAATGACGACTTCCCAATGAGAACGGACATTCCTTCTTCAATTGTAAAAAAGATGGATTGTACGATGGCTTCTTCTTCAGGGTCTCGAGGTCTCTCCTTAATTGGAGTTTTCGTGATTAAATAATCCACTTGTTTGAGCATCTTCTTAGAAATTTCGGATTATTAAAATCCAAATAAATTGATCTGCGCAGTTAATTTCAACAACTCATCTCCCGATAAATCATCGACTGCTCGAATCAGCCATCTGTTGTATCTACCAGCCTCCTCGAGCTAATATATTCAGTTATAGCCAAAGCCATACAGATTCAACTTATTCATGGGAATACACAGAAGCCATGGTTTGAGAAATTCGATACGATTCCCTGTGGCGTTTCAAGCAACACTGGTGCTTCCCACTTCCTATCTCAATGGCTGACGATATCTTTTTGCAAAACTCACCCAACGGTCAGAGGGGTATATTCATCTTAGCTCAGTTGTTAACGTCCGTTCTCTATGAATGATCATCCCGGAAATGCAACTTCACGCGACCAGTATCAATGATAACAAGTTCACACATATGTTGAGCTCTCTCGTGAATCAACCATGAACACCAATAACAACATCTCGTTATACCTTTTTCAACTGTCGTCTGGTATTCAACGTGAGACCGATGCGCTTCGTGGGAGACATTACGTTGTACACGTCTGGTGTTGCTCGCGCGCATGCTTTCGGGAATATTCTAAAATCGGATGTGGGGCAACGACCTTCGGAACAACATACGGATCAACGGGAGTCATGCTCTCGTTCTGAACTCCCCTGGTTGAGATTCATGGGTCTTAATTTTTCGTTTGATGCAATGCTGATGGTATAAAAATTGCTCTTCTGAATTCTTCAGAATACAGCATATATCGCCATGAAGGCAAAAAAAAAATCCCGAACGCAATTTCCAACGATAACAGAACTTTTTTCTGGAACAAAAGCAATGTGAACTCACCTTTGCTCGGCAGCTCTGTCCCGCTGTCTCCTGTTCTTAAACCAATTGCTGACTTGCGTAGTGGTGAGGCCCGTACTATCCGCGAGTTCTCGCTTCTCTCTGGGCGACGGATAAGGATTCGTCGAGTACCACTCCCTCAAAACACTCCTCGACTTCTCCTTGAAACAGTAAGACGTCTCCTCTCCGTCCCAAATGGTCCGAGGCAGTGGAAATTTACGTCTTACTCTGTACTTCCCTGAAAATCCAATCAGACAATGATCATCAGACTCGAACAATATTAGAGCAGAGTTGACAGAGCTTGCGATAAAGCAACAACTGCATGGCTCCCATGGGAGCTTTAGTTTTTGCTTTTTCGCCACATCTGGTGGCTATACCAGTGAGACAAATCGTCAGAGAAAATGATTACTGACCGACGGCACCAAGTGCTCTACCCCGCAGCTTCTCCGCCTCTATGTAGTGCGCCTTAAGCCACAGTGCCTGCAGTTTAGGATGATTGTGAGGGCTGAATGTATTGCTCTCCAGGATCTGGTAGAGTTGCTTGAAGTTGTAACGGTGAAAGGCCACTATTGCTTTGGCCTTCAGGACACTCTCGTGGCGTTGAAGTCTAGCGCATTGCGGCAATGACCAGAGAAATCTGCCAAGACGCTCAACAGAACCAGCCTGCTGGAGTACCTGGACAGACGACACCATCGCCTTGAAGACGATAGACAGGGGGGGCACACTGTTAGTCGGCAGAACTCATCCCGGGTTCTCCTTATTAATCTAGTTTATCTTGTATCTATCATCTCGAACTCTTGGAAGACACCTGTCGTCAATTTTACTTTATTTCGATGGAGTTGAACAGAAAAATCGAAACGATTGTTCCACTGACTAATTTAAAATGGCAGCCCAAGACTTCTGACTTATCAATTAAGAAGGAATTGAGATTTCAAGGCTCTAATGGGAGTCCCAACTTCAAAATAATATTATTATTATTTTTACGAGGGAATAAATTATAAGTCTGTGAGACAATGCTCACAGCAACTGCACACTAAAATCCAGATTTTTCGAGGCCCAAATTATTATTCTAAATAATATATAATCTTTCCAAGTTTCGTAGAGATTGGTTGTGTTTGTCTTTCAAGAGTTCTAGATCATATTTTCACGACTGTATAACAGATTAACTAGGTCTCTGAGTACATATGTCATACAAGACAACTAGCGCCTACATCACATGGATTCAACATCAACTGAGTCAATGATTTCGTTAAACTAGCAAATGATTTGGACAAGTCCTATGTGATGCAAGCAAGGAGTTGACGACGTCTGATAAATTGCTAATGAGACTGATATTTGTTTATTTCTTCGATTAAGAAGCATTTCAACTTGATTCTTCGAGCATTCATCGACTCAATATCAGACGCGTCATTTTAATTTGGAGTTTATGGGGAATTCCCTGGGTCTTTTGCAATTGATTAATCATCGTGTCAGTGTTTCAATCTGCCCCCAATAGCCAACTAGACCATTCTGGAGGAAAATTGCTTCACTCTTACACATTCACATTCAGTAGCCAAGCGGTATAGAACGATTTCAATAGCCAAGCGGTAAACCTATTCAAGTCAACTTTTTACTCTTGATCAGTTTCTAAGCCGACCTCTTATCGTAACATTTTTTGTAGCTCTCACTTTGCTCAACAAAAATATTGTCATCTCCGGTAGGTGCCGAAATGAGTGCCGACATCCACCGTTTCGTTGCTCATTACATTGATTATTTGGTCAAGTTTTCGTGAAATATCTCCGGATCTAAACAAGTAGTCGATAGTTGGATTCTGAGATATCCACTGAATACTGATCAAGAAGCTAACCCAACTTGAACTGTTCACCCTCCCCCTCCCACCCTTCACTCCTGCATCGAACATTTACTGAAGCAGGGACTCGTACCACCTATTACTCACCTCGCAGACGCAAGCAACTTGCTCCTGAGTGAATCCAAAACTCGGTAATTGTCCATTACTATTGCCACCACCAGCCGAACTCGCTGGACTGTCTTGTGGGCTGTAGGTGGTAGGTCCAGTGGCACTAGTTGTGTAAGCAGCTGTATCAACTGGACCCGTATTATGCCCACCGAGGGAATTGGGTGTACCCTGGGGGCTGTAATCACCCGTTGAGCCAAGGACATCAGCACCCGCTGACGGTCCCATAGCGCCACTGGCCCCTGTGGCACTATAGCCCATCATCACCTCATCGGGGCCTACTACGCCCCCTGGGACACCGTTACCTCCACCCTCCACTGTTAACAACACGATTACCACTTACACCCTGGGTTATCACGTTATTTTACTAAACTAAATAGGTTTCTGGGGGGGGGGAGGTTCCTTTGGACGTCTAGTAGTAAAAATCAACTAGTGGCGGACAGCTTGAACCTCAGCAAGTCATCATAATCCAATCCCCCCCCAACAGCTCTACCACCGAAAAATCAAAATCCCTCACAAGCACAATCACATCGAACTACTCATTCTCATCATCAACAGCATCAGTGTGGTCATAAAAATCATCAACACTTGAATTATCGACAAATGCTGACGCGGCAAATACTTCGGCTCGTTCGCTGATTATTATTTTTAGAACTTAAACTCCACTGGTGAGTTTTCAAGCTCTAGATTTTTCTGCTAGACACACCGAGCGAATATATCTCAAATTACTTTATCCTCACTTCTCCAATTATTCACTAAGCCCTGGTTATTACCAGACCCGAGTTATCTTTCACTTCTTAATTGTCTTCCGTTACCCGTCCCTCTCATCCGATTACAAGACTTACGGTGAGAATTTTTTTTTCCCCGTGAGTCGAGTCACTCGGAGATTAATATCTCCTTCCACCGGAATTTCTCAAGTGGAATTCGGTATTTATATCAATTCCTCCTCGTTTTGCGAACACTCTCGGTTATTATTAGAAGTCGGAACTCGGTTGGAAGTCGTCCCATTGACAATCAAAAGTCACGGGTTGTTCACTTCAGCATCATCAGCTGCACTCATCACTGGATATTTTATTCCTCGCGATTTTGGGGGATTTATTTGCGTTTTTTTCTCCCAGAGATAATCCGTCTATCACTCTCTTACGATGTTCCCCAGCACACGCATCCGAGACGACTGGTCTCGTCTTTCGTACAGAATCCAGGGCTCCCTGGGTTTATGCCTGCGCTCAGCGATTGGCCGGGGCGGGACCCGTCTCCCAAGAGAGCTTTACGTTGAGAATCATTGGTTGGTGGGCGGGCACACCGCGAACATGGCTATTCGGTATTGGTTGAAACGGCCGCACAAGATAAATGGATATTTTTGCATCCCTTAGATGCAGGACTACGGCAACCCGCCCTTTGGCACTCCTGCTCGTGATCATTTTTATCGGGAACGATGCTCATCCGATGAAATGAATAAGTGGCATTAGACGGAAGTTGATTCTGAGACGTAGGATTCCATCATTTTTTTTTCCTTTTTTTTTTTTTTTTTGTCTTTGGTAATTCAAGTTTTTTGGATGAACGATGGTGAGAGGGTGACCGATCTTTCCAGTGCTATTAATCTGTACGATTTTTTATCGTCTTTTTCACTATGAAGATCGATTTATGGTGTTACGGTTCATAAAATTATTATTTTCAACGACTTTGTACATTTCTGGTTGAGACTTTAGAAAATTTAAATTCTCAAGTGGCGATAGCATAATTTAAGAATCATGTGTGTGAGACACTGAGAGAAAATCATAAACTCAACGGTACTTGAAATTTTGAAAATCTCCCGATAAAGTTCTGTTGTGACAGAATCCTCATGATTCACTACTGCTTATCGTAAATTAGTTTTATTGCACGGGTTAATCCTGAAGTCAAATTGCTGCCTCCTTCCATGGAAAAGACAAATATTTGGGGTGCATGGATAAACGAAAAGACCGAAAGTCCCCAAGGATTCGGGAGGGAAAAATTCGGATGAAGACACTTGAATTGTTTTCACAGACGCTAGAAGAAGTCAGCGGCATTAGGAAAATAGCCGTCGGTCGTGTTATTCCTGAAATGCCTGATGTTCGGATTTTAAAAAGGCCGTTCCCTTCATTTCTGAACAGACCAGTCGTTTGTTTTACCATTTTTTGATTGACACGGGACGAACCGCATGGAGGGACGAGGCCTGGTGTCACTATGTTTCCACGTGTATGAATATTCGTCGGTTAGTCCCTTTAGTCTGCGCCGCTTATGACCCAGAGAGCGACAAATTTCCGTGAAGCTAATGAAATTTTAATGACTTCCCCATTCTTAACAATCTGTTTTTGTGGCTCGTCAATTATTATTAAGGAGGAAAATTACTGACAAAAGCCTGGATAATCAATAATTGTTGTATTTCACGGTTGAAGTGGGGGTTCCCGGGAGGAGGGACCCCCACCTCAACTCCCGCTGGGTCGTCTTTCAACAGAAAAAATCTCAAACGGCTTCCGAAAAGTAGTGGTAACTGATAGACAAAAACATACTAGTTAGCACTCGGCAGGAGGTCCCCGCAGACATTCGGTCTTCAATAGACCATTTGGGGGGAGCCCCTACGAAAAAGAGTGAGCAGTGTCGACTACTCCAAAAAGACATTTATCATTATGAGGAGGAGGTGACATGGGAGTGATACGGGAAGGGAGACGACGATTCATTACACTCTGCGTGGAGTCTCCTCGAGATTTCCCTTCCGCATGAGAATTTTGGGGCTTTTCCAACAGTAATAACTGTTGGATGAAGTCATCTTCATTGGGGAAATAATCGAAAAGGAAAATTAATACTCTTCATTTATTTTTCGTGGGGATGCATTTTTTTGGATTAGGGGCAAATGAAGGTATAAATTGAGATTTTCAAACCTCAGAAGAAGTCAATCCCGCAACCCTCCCGCAGCCATCGAATAAAGAAAATTCCAACCGAGAAAACAAATAATCTCCAAAGGAGGATGAACATATCCAGGACACACCAGCATGATTCCCATTGTTCTCAATAATAAACTAAAAAAAGGGAGGCGGGAGGGATGATGCCTGGCAGTGGCATTGCGCAACAATGGAGAGAATGGGTGAGAGGAATACTGAGGATCAGGGGGGATATACAGAAAAACTCATAAAAGAACATCGGTCGCAAAAGCACTGCGTATCACGTTCCCATAAGTGCTGGCGGCATGCAGTGAGTGTATGCTTGTCATCTACTCTATGGAGGGGCACCTCAAACGAAACATAGGCGCCAGGTACTCCGGGTTAGACCCTTGCGTTATACTCCCGTAAAGGACCTCATGGTGTGCCTGAATGGCCGCGTAATTGCGTCCTGACCCCACCAGTTTTTCACTCTATTCAATTTGTTATCCAGGGAGAACTAGTGTACGTTGGAGCTGCGCAATGCCCCCTCATCATTGTCACGAGAAAGAGAGAAAAAAATGCTGAGGATGAAGAGGAAATTCAATGGGAGATCTCTGACGTGAAACTCAACTGAAAGTTGATGACTGGTAAACGGCGGGGGAGAGGAGGGATCATTGGAGCAATACGTCTCTATTCGGGAGCATTCGGTGATTTATTGCTTGATTGATTGCGGATTTTCGATATCGAGGTGTGCACAAGTGTTTAAGTGGACTTTTCATCATGATAGAGTGATGCTTTTCAAGCAGAGAATGAAAGGATTAGTCGAGTGTTATAGAGTGACATTTATTGGTTATGCTTTATCCCAAAAGCAAAAGGAAAATCACTATTTACAGGATTTTTTTTTAAGTCATATTTTCTACGTGCAGTTGACCATTTTCGGGGTGGAGAGTCTATTTAATTATTGTGCCGAGTCAATAGCGACTCAATCCAATTGTTCTTTCTCCTTTGAGCCCGCTCCTCATGCTTACAAGACACCTTGCCAACTTTCTGACGAAGAATCCCACCGTAAGGATCCAATTCTCGCAGAAATCTCTTGGCGTCCCTCGATATGATATCCCTGATGCACTCTTTGCAGTGAATCCTCGTGTACCCCAATTCTGAAAATTTAATTTTTCTCTTCAAGCACTCTGCCATCTCCTCCTTCTCCCTCTTCAGCCTGTCCCCAGGGCTCTCGTCCTTCTCACACTCCTCGCCTCCAGCTTTTCCGACAATCTCACTCTCCTTTGTTCCACTCATTTTTCTTCTGGAGCAAAACTCGGCAATCTTCCGACGCTGTCTCTCCCCAAATGTCAGATCTGGTGTCTTATCACTAGCCTCGGCGGCACACGACGAGTAGGATCTAGAGCAAGGAGGGGGCTTCTTTCCTCCGCCACATCCTGAGGGCTTTGGCCGGGGTTTTGAGCAAACTGATCTCTCCTCAGATTGAGAGCAGGCTTTCGGCTTGGGTTTGGGCTTCACGCAGACAGATCTGTCCTCTGGTGGAGGGCAAGGCTTGGGCTTGGACTTGGGCTTGGGCTTCTGTGACTCCTGACACTTCTCCGGGCATTGAGGCTTGTTCGTACTGCACGACGACGGGTCATTGTAATTCGGGCAGAAATTCTCGAAGGATTTCTCACTGCAGGTTGACTCCTCGGGACATTTCTTCGGTTTTGAAGAGCAGTCCGGCTTCTTCGGAGGTTTGTCAGAGCAAGTTGAGTAGAATACACGACTTCGGGGGATTCTCGAGGGCTGCGGCGGGCTCAAGTTGGGCGGGAGGGAGGAGCTCAGCGGGAGAGGGGAGGCTAGAACTACCTTGGGGGCCCTTGAGGAATCTACTGTTTTTGGCAGCTTCTCGGGAGCCTTCAGGGAGGAATTGCGAGTGGCTTTTAGAAATTGGAAGTGACTCCAGGTTTTGCGGGTAGAGGACGAGGTGTGGAAGTGCAGATTTCGTCGGATCTGATGGAAAATAATTTTCTTCTAATTCTTAATGTTTCACAACTGGAAAAGACTTTTTCAGCCCAAAAAAAAAATTCGATTGAAATAACTTAATCAAACCTGCAGTCTGCAGAATTTTCTGAGGGTCTTGAGCATCTTCAAACTCTCCATTTTTAGTAATCAAAAGGATCGAAACATGCCAAGAGAGAATTCACAAAAAATTTCGCGTCAAAATGAAGAACTCGGTGTGACATTCAGGTTAATTTAACACAAACGAAATGGAAAAAAACAAAGTAATGCGGTGAACAAAAGCATGGGAACCATGACGGGTGTTGGAGCATGCTCGGAAGCCAGCCGACGAGATCGATCCCTCTACCTCGGCTCGTCAGGCATCCATGGAAACCACGGACCAATGCGAATGTACTCGAGCCATTTTTTTTTTTTCTTTATTATTTTCTCCTGTTCTCGCTGTGTGTCTGCCATTTGTGTAACCATCTTTCAATTTCAATGAATTTCATGGTGTTGCTCGAGGCGTGAATACAAAACGCGAGGGCTTTTATGGCGAGGGCGAGATGTCCAAAGTTTGTTTGAGAAAAATCAAAAGGAGGCTAAAATTTTTCAATTTGTGTTTCTAACCCACAAATTTTGAAACATGTACATTGTACATTTTCACAGAAAAATTTGAATTTCACTTGAGTTTAATTCGGCGAATGAAATTAAATTAATAGAAACTAGAAAAACTAAATAAATTTTCTGTCCTGGGGGGGAGACAGTACGGCATCGCCGCTGGTAATGAGATCATCTCCGCTCCCTTTCGATTCCCACACAACAAAGAACCAGGCTGAAAATTGAGACGAGTGGTAAGTGACTTCCGAGTTTTCTTCACCACAAATTCATCCCCTCGAGGGGTATGTCTCGTGTTGTATCGGAGAGGGGGGGATACGGATCTACCCTTGTTACCCATCATGAGGGAATAATAAAGTATCACTCAATATACACCAGAATTAATCCAATGGGCATATTGTTGTCACCTCGAGTGACGGGGGCACAAAAAAAAAATGGCGTCAGACTGTCTGCAGTTCCACTAATAATGCCAAATCCCTTCCGCGTTGGACTTCGACGTTTTATCTCGTCCCCAAGATCTTGGATCTTGGAATTCTGTCGTTTGAGGTGGAATTTCACTTATCGAAGAATTCCATCGACACTGGACCCTCGTACCGCATTTCCAGATGCATTGGGTATGATTTTACCACCTGTTTAATAAATCGTTGACCTGGCGCGACCTGCTTGTAAAGATCTGATTAGTTTCGTTTAATTGTTTTTATCTCAGTGAAAATTAAATTCTCGGAGTAACAAGGGAATTCTGAAATTCTCTTGATTATTTTCTGCATTTGATTTGCCGAGAAAATATTGCACTGGAAAAATGAAATTTTGAGCAAGGCGAGCAAGCCGAGGATTGAATTTAAGATGATTGAATTCCACATTAGCCTTACGAAATACCATGTATATTTGCAAAACTGGATAATGGAAACACCTACAACAAACGCGTGACCGAGGGCTCCCCTCCTCCTTCCCTCCCCGCGCCACGACTCTGTTATTCCCCTGGTGGAACGTCTATATGGAAGCCGTCTGCGGGACATGGATGCTAACGCCGCGCCGATATCGGGTTACTAACGTCATCGGTTCCGGCGTACAAACTAACACACGAGAGAGGTCTGCCTGTCTGCGCCATTGGGGAAGCTCCCAAAAAGCCACAGTCTGCAACCACCGGCCCTCCGACATCCCTTTTGCCCTCGGAATAATGAATAAAAAAATTAACCGAGAGGTAGAGTGAGTTGAGCTAGTGCAGACACTCGAGTTGTAAGAGGAGGAAACCAAAATCGGAATTTAATGAGGGCTCAAAAATTACGGAAATGCCTGGTTAAAAATGAAAATTAATGGCTTTGAGGAAATTTTAATTTAATCAGTGGAAAAAATTGCGAGGATATGTTGAAAAAGGAAACTATCGACCGCGAGAGATAGCATGATTGAATGTAGTTTGACTGGTGAGGGGTGGGGAAATCCCTCTATCACGGATATCTAGCAAAAAGTTTGATTAAATGCAGTCGTGCGGGGGGACCTGAGACTCATTTGTCTCTACTCACTTCCCCGGAGAATAATCGTATGTATAATTTCTGGTCTCTCGTACCGAGAACTCTGCTAGGGTTCCTTGAATGGTGGCCAGTGGTGGAGCGACTGGGTTTTCTACGTGTCTACCTACCGCCATATCTAATCTAACTCTTCTCCCTTAATTCTTGGCATAAACAAACGTCATTAGATTTTGTTCGCGGAAATGAAATTCAAACGAATTTCAATGAAAATTAATGAACAAATGAAATTCAATTTTTCCTGCTGGCCTCTCTACTTTTCCCTCCAATTCCAATAACTCACTCCCTCGACATTTCCAAAAATACTCGCCTGCAGCGATAGCATGTTCACAGGCTTGAAAATTTTTTTCCCAAGTCCACCAGAGATCCACCGAAACGAAAAAAAAAAAAAAAAAAGAGCCAAAAGCCAACACGCACGCGGGATATTTAAATGTGTGAGGTGCCGGGGGACCGGTCTATAATTTGTCTGGTGTGAGTTACCGCCCTTGTCTTTGCTCAGCGTTTGCTGAGCGTTCGTTACCCGTTTGGTTCCTCTTCTTTGATGCTATCGGTGCATACCAAGCTTGGACAGGTGGCCCACCCCGCGACTCCCACACTCCCTTTCCCCGCGGGTTCTCTCGAAAAATCCACAGAACAAATCGTCGAGGGCAAAACAACCAAATGAGTTGATAAGAAAAAAGAAGAAAGGGGAAAAATCGAGTGAAATACACGGGCAAAAAAATAGTAAAAAAGAAAAGTCTCCGGGGAATGTAGCAGAGGAAAACGATCACGCGACCAACATTGGCCCACGCACGATGAATCGAGTTAGTTATTGAATGTACCCGATACACCCACACACGAAGGTACACGCTGACACTGGTTCCAGAGTCACTAATTTGTTCGCCATGCGAGTGAGGATGAAAAGAATGAGGTGTTTTTTTCTTTTTAAAGCAAAATAACTGCCGGAGAGAATGTTGAGAATTGTTTTTGATGAGGCAGGGATAAAATCCGATTGCCCAGCAGTGATAGGGGGAATAGAATGTTTCAACAGGCTAACGGTGACGTAATTTTTGAGATTGTGAGGCTGGGGTAACTCGAGATGATATGGTGCCACGTGCCGCATTTTTACATGGGGAAAAAATGGTGAGGGTAATTATCGGGAGTTTTTTTTTTTTTTTTTTTTTTTTTTTTTTTTTTTTTTTTTTTTTTTTTTTTTTTTTTTTTTTTTTTTTTTTTTGAGCGACTTTTATTTTATGCGCAGGGTTTTCGTGGAGTCTTGAACTTTTGTTTATAATATCGACTGTTGTTCCGATGAGAATGAGCGAAAAATTTTAGTTCGTTATCATGTAATAGAAACTACTTCCCCACTCTAGCAAAAAACAAATCTATAGAACCACCCCCTCCTCCCAATAATCCGAAGAGTCATTCGTCACCAATGAAACTAACCAGCGAGACGTATTCCACGGCCGAATGAGTTACAGCATTATTTATTTTTTCCCCTCAACTCGCATTATTTTTTATTTCTCTTGCGTTCACCTTCGAGAAGACGTCGTAGGGTAATCCAACACCGGAAGCGTCTCGAGCGTGACGCCACCCTGAAGTTGGAGGGATATGCAGGCCAGTGTGAGGTAATAATGGAGCCAGAGTCCGTCATGCGAGTCCATGTCCACTTCTTTGTCCTAGAGAAAAAATAAAAACAAGTTTTTGCTAAATCCCGGAGATTTTAATTTTCATTTTTTTCACCTTTTTATTGCAACGGTTCGCTAATTTTTACATCATCGAAACACTGGAGAAAAGGGAATAGTGACTTTTCCATCGGGTTAATTGATACTCTCCCTAAAATGCTCTTCTGGTTATTCTGGGCGGTCCATGGAGGGGGTGGGGTGGCTTGATGTTGTGCTCCGGATGGTGGCAAAACTCGACGGAAGGCAACCAGTGAGGAAGATGCGGCTGGAGAAGGGTAATCGGACACCTGGGGTCCCACTAGGTAACGTGAGATCACAGCCACCACACCGTCACCACCTCCTTTCGTACTCCCTTTTGCCACCCCCCCACCGCCCGCCTCCCCCTCGACCGCACTTTTTACCTCTTGCGCTGATCCCTGGAGGGAAATACCCAGTGGAATAACTGGATAAAAATGTCGCGATAGGAAGTGGATTTTTTTTGTGGGCAAATATTCCTGACAATGGTGGGAAGTCAAAATGGATAGATATAATTAATTCATAAAATGTAGGATCAATCACCAGTTGTTTTTTTTTTTTTTTTTTTTTTTTTTTTTT
Source organism: Psyttalia concolor (assembly GCA_030522845.1). NCBI lineage: Eukaryota > Metazoa > Arthropoda > Insecta > Hymenoptera > Braconidae > Psyttalia > Psyttalia concolor. The sequence continues at coordinate 24,111 of JAPYZM010000963.1, forward strand.
TTTTTTTTTTTTTTTTTTTTTTTTTTTTTTTTTTTTTTTTTTTTTTTTTTTTCAAACCCATCACTTGGTCTACCTTTCCCTCCTCGTAATTGGAGAATCGAGCGAGGGCTATCGATTACGGGTGAAGGAAAACTCGGGCGACGTGCAATTGCACTGTACCACGAAGAAAAACACTGTACACGTTGAAAAAGAGGCAAATAAGTGAGTGGGAAACAACTGGGGAAGTGAAGGGAAGCAGGCGGAGAGTGGGGTGAATGTGAACCCTTGAATGGGACTTATTTTGTGTCAGTTACCGTGACACAACTGCATTGAAACGTGAGACTGGCACGTGGCCGGCTTTTTGAATTAGGCGTTTTGATATCTTGTTTTTTCACGTCACGCGTCCTACCCAACTTTAATGACCACCTCGTTATCTTGTCCAGACGCATTATCATTTGTATTTACTCGAGTTGGTCTTACTCACAGAACTCAAAAGTTCTGAATAATTTTTTAGTGGCCATCTTTCTTGGATATTTCCTCCTCATTCGTTGACGAAGAGGGAAAAGATTGATAATTTCCTTCTGCAAAAACACATTACACAATTACGTCAACACGTGTTACATTATTGGGATGTGCACGTGAACGAGCGCCTGCCCATCAATGAAATGATGCCACCCCCAGTCTGCTCTCTAATCACCTGAGTGTAATTGGTAAAGCAGACCTGCGGCTAGGAAAAATTGGCAAAAAAACAAAAAAACTAAATTGTACAGAAATACTCACTCATGCAGGCTGGGAGAAATCATCTGCATTGCACAAGCGATTGGATCTGGTGTTTTTATTCCGGGGCTTCTCATTCATTTTGACTTCTCATAGTTGGTTTATCTAATGGGCAGCGCTTCCTGCCGTGGAGATCCCCTCCAATGACGTATCGATTATACAGTCTGTCCAAACACTATTTTCATATATTTTTTTTTCCTGATTCTTGTTGAAGGGTGCATTCGGGGGATAGGGGTCGACTCTTCTGTAATTGTAAACTCGGAAGGGGTCCAGACCCCTCCGGCGGATAATTCAAGTCACACTGTAGGTCTTCGCAAAATATAATTAAATGAATGAGAAAATTAAAATTTAGACGTCGCGAGTGATAACGAAAGAGCGAGTAAAATAAGTTGAGGGCAATTTGAAGAGGCTAAATAGGTTTACTTAGTGATAGAAAAATACGAGGTGGAGGCCCATACTTTGGAAAGCTTTTTGCTCCGATTCTAAAAAGCTCTTCAAAGTAATCGATCCATCAATACTCAAAGTGGGCATTTGTGTTTTATTCGGATTATAAAAATGCACATGTACTAGTATCATCGTGCGCCATCTTGCCCCGGCGTGGACTCTTACCAACTGAACAAAACGAAAAACACGCTACTACCCACCCTATAAATACCGGACTGGTAATTGATTCGGTAATAACTAACTCAAAGCCCCTCTTCGTTTCTTCCTCTCATCCCTTCTACCACCAATACCACCATCTCTTTTTCTCTCTTTTGCGCGCGAGAGACACTATATATATATATATATATATATATATGAGACTCGTTTCGAGTTCATGGCATAAATATGTATGTCGGTAATAATATAAGTGAAATGGGTAGGTTGTAGGGGAGAGGGGAGAACCTCTGGGAGTAACGCTTATACGTCACGCCATTTTTGATAAAACGCAAGTCATATTCTTTTGGTGCTCACTCCATCTGAATTATCGTAATTTCTGGAGATATCCGCGATTATCAAAAGCCAGTGTTTTTTTTTTTTTTTTGCATTGAGATTTTTTGAGATTTAAATTTTATTTTTTGGGCGAAGTTTATGTACAATTAAAAAAATTAATAGCATGGAATGAATAAAAATATCCAAGCATACAGGGAAATAAACTCCAAAATCTGCCGATATCTACAGCGACGAAATTAGAATAATCTCAAATAATCTCAGAACTTGAGTTAAACGAAAAAGGGAAGGAGTGTTCTTATCTCAAACACGTTGTCTTCTTTATGTCCACGTGTTTTCACTAACATAGGAAGGAGACTCCGAGTCCGCCATACGCTGGAGAGAGACAGCAAGGGCTGGGGAAAAAGAAGCGCTACAAAAATTTAAAAAAAAAAAAAAAACCAATGAGAGAAATAAGAGAAGGAGTTAGACGCACCCGGAGCTTGGGGCTTTAGGATCGATCGTAGGGATAGGTGTTAAAACACGGCAATTAACAACGGGGGAAGACGGTTGGGAACGAGGTAGACCACCTTCCATGGTGGTAAGAAAGATTTACAACCGAACCGGGGCGTATTTATGAACTACGTCCTCTTGCACTAACTTGAGAATACATGAATACGAGGGAGAGAGAGAAAGAGAGACTTTGGATACGTGGTGGGCTGGGGAAACACGTGTGGTTTAGACGAGATTTGCCAAAGGATCGTTGATCATTTTTTTTCATAGGAAATATCCATGCGAAGAAAATTTTTTATTCACCGTCTCGATTTTTATCTGAAGAATAACAAGTGGAGAATTTCTTTTGTCTCCATGTGGCAGCAATTATTTAATACATCATGTTTGTTGCTCATCGTTTTCTTCAATCGTATATAAAAATTAACGAGTCTGACACTTGTCAGACTTGATCGTATAATACAGGCAGAATCAAATGCAACGGTATTTTTTTTTACTGAAAAATCTCGCTTCGTGTAATTAAAAATATCTTGACAATTTTTAATTAATAAATTTAGAGATAATTCATAAAAAATAAATCGTTAAGGGTAAATTGGACGGTCATAACGGTGCACCATCAATAGGTGCATGAGTTCCCACTTCCTGCAGTGTCTCGTATACGTGTGATGAACGATCGAGAAATCTGGGGTCACAAGGTACTCCCGAAGCATTCTTATTATAACTGCTGGCCCATGATGACCATGTTTAGGTGTTGGTTGGATTTAAGAACGTGTATAGGGGGTTGAGGAGGCTGTGTATTACCGAGCGATACACAGCGAGCGATTATCGGTAACGAGGGGCCTCTTTAGTCACGTCCCCGATCCCTCTGGGTTATTGAGGCACGTGCTTTCACGGAGAAAAGCATTTGCTTTCCCCAATTTCTCGGTTCTCCTCCATTCCTTCGTGAGGTTTATTTTTTTTCCTCAAGAATTTTTTAAAGCCACCTTTTGAATTTTTCCATACCCTTTTCACCGAGTAAACTCGTGAAGTGAAATTTGTCTGTAAAAAATGGTAGCAATCAGTCATAAAATATACTCTTCTAGGTGAAAAATAATCATTTACAAGTGGAGAATACCAGAATAAATTGTTTATGAGCTGTGCATGGCCTCTTAAATTCTGATCCTCGTATGTCCCGAAGTGAAATAGCTCGAAAGAAGCCAATACATTATGCCAGTGGTTGGTGAGGGCCCGTTAGGTCGCGTTAAGTTATTAGAGAATCAATTACGTGTGGTTCCTATTGTTTATGGCGGCCCTCAAGGGGCCAATCCCTCGACGCTCAATAACCCATACCACCAACAGCACTCACACACCATTTGGCAGCGTTTAACGACCTTTTTGCCATCTTGTATCGTCCATTCGCCACTCAATCCGAATTTAAATCGATTTTTTACATTCAATTATGAGCATTTTAGTTGTTATTGGACCGAATATAATTGAGTGAAAAACATTCTATTCCTGGAATAATGTACAACTCGTTAAAAGTTTCCTACGCAAAAGTGATTAAATTGGTTTTTTAAACTTGTGAGCTTGATGATTAAAAGTTACGATGGGAAATTGACTGAAGGGGATATCGACTTCACCAGGTGCCTAGCCGTTTCCTTAAATTAATTGACGTATTGATCCGTGTACTTTACTCTGTGGGGCTTCCTCAATTCGATTACTTAGCATTTAGGGTTTAGAGCCAGAAATATATTTAGCCGCCTCAAATGGTATTATTCAGTCTAGTCTGTCTAACTGTTTTAGTAATCTTTAGTCGAAATCATTTTTTCCTGCCCATTACCTCAACCAAATTAAAATGGTTGCAGAGAAAATTATTCGCAGAAGACTCTTTCATCTTGAAATTCTCCTCCATTTGACGGCTATTGAAGCCTAAAACCCCCGAATAGTCAGCCAAGGCGTCATAATAATACCCCATTCTTTACTCCATCCCCCAATGAACTCCACCCACTCCCAATAATATAACAAGCATCCAAACGTGTGAATGATAAAATAATAACGTATCGTGGGCCCCTCGATCACCACCAATAAACACATACCCTGTGTATCATGTACCATTATCACCAATTGTATTACCTCATTCTCTTCGCATATAACACAAGTCCCGAAAAAAAGCCGCTTATATGATTTATTAAATTTAATTTTACGTTTCAATCTGCCTTCCATTCAACTTAATTCTTCGATTACAATGAAAAAATAGACAATCAGGGCGAAATATTATCCAAAATCCATGTTATATAATCGGCAATTCTTGTGTAAACTGCTGGGGTTGGGGTGCGACCACAGGCTTTGGCACCAAAAGATACTAAACCGATGAAATAATATTTTGGTGGACCATCAAGTGCCGCCACTTTCATGAGAGGTCCACCGCTGTCTCCTCCGCACGAGTCCTCTCCGATAACTCCGCCAACGCACAATTGTCCATCGCCAATTGGTGCACTTTTTCTAAATGCCCGGATGCACGAGCTCAGTGAAACAATTGGCAATTGAACTGTTTGAAGAATTATGCTTGCTTGCGGATGATCTATTTTAAAAATAAGAAATTATTATTATTATTATTATTATTATTATTATTTTATTATTACTGGGAGGATCAATGAATATACTTGTAGAAATTCTATTGGACTTGAATAGAAATCCATTAGAATTTCTTCTCATATATTTTTTTTATAAATTTGGTTTTCTCCCGAAAGTAGAATTAATTTTCGTTCATGATTATTTTCTATACATTTCCCGGAGCATAGAGCGGTGCGCACGATACAAAAGAAGCCGAAGTAATGAAGTAAAATCATTTTTCTCGATTGACAAATTTTTAAACGTTTTTAGATTTTTAGATTGCTTTCGAGTTTGAGGACTACTGAAGTATTGAATTTCAAAATGAACCCCAGGAGCCATTTAATGTGAATCTTATCGCTAGTAAACTGCCCATATCAATGTTGCTACACGTGTAATATATCTCAGTAATAATTTCTCGGGTGTTTTCAGATAACGAAAAACTCGTAAAAAATTGACTATGCAATTTCAGAGTTTATTTGCACTCTATTCCGAGGAGAAAGAAAAAAATCACTGATTAAATTCATGGATGCCAAACCAATATAATTCCTCAGGTTGAATTCACTCATACATAAATTTATTTATTTCTATCACTCAAGATCTCAATTACAAAATATATTATAACTCATAAAAAATGTCCACTCATTTTGTTGTCCCTCCATTTGGTGGTGTTTCGCCAGGCTTCTCAAGCTCCTTCTCCCCTAGATTCTTATCACAACAAGACTCGGAATGTTCATCAATACTGGACGAGCATTCGCTGTCTCCAGATGTCTTCTCATTCACCTTCATTAGTTTCTTGCAAGGCTCATTGCTCCCCTCGTCTTCAGAACTACTCAATTCATCGGAATCAATATCATCAAACTCATCAAGAAGAGTTTTTCTCTTCACTCCCTTGACCCCAGCTCTCGTACTTTGCCCCTCTGAATTGGACATCGCGCCGGCAGCTGCTGTCTTGAACCCCTGCTCCACAGCATCGTCAACTCTCTCGGTTAGAATCGACCTCTCGTGCTCGTAGTTCTTGTCCTTGAATTCGTGTTTGGGCTCGGCGCAGAGCCTCTCTAGCTTCTTCTTCTTTCTCTCGGCCTGCTCCTCCTCCCTATTCCCCTGATTCTCAATCCATGCTTTCAGTCGTTTTTCCTCATTTATGTCTCTCAATCTGCGACCACTGAGATCTCTACATGCTTCTCGATTCGTTGTTTTCTCAATTTGGGCTCCAATCGCTCGCAGCATCGAACCAAATCCTCCCTTTCCCCCCAAACATTTTGAAATTATTCTTATTTCATTTGGAGAGGAGCTCACTGAATCTCTTAGAGGTCTTCCATTTTGTAGGAGGTAGAATTTACTTCTTGAAAAGCCCTGGGATAAATAACAGATGAAAAGTTTAATTGAAAATTGAACCGTCACTGAATAATGTTAAACAATGATTCAATGTAATTGAATGACAATTACATGAACTTATAGGTTAGACCACAGATGTTAAGACATTTACCTGACATTCGAGATGTTCCCACAGTTCATCCACTGAATCACTCTTCTCAAGGTTGAGTACGGTTTTACAAACCCGTCCAGATTCCAATTTAATCTCAAACATTCTTACCTCAGTTATAAATAATTAAGGACAATCAATTGTATTGAGACAACTTTTTGGAGCACTGATTGATCATTCAAACATGTCTACTGGCTCACAAACGCCCTCTGCGTGTGAAGTTCTATTAATATTTTTTTTTTTTTTATTCAAGTTGTATTATTTTCACAGCAATGAGCCATTCAATTATGCAATTATTATGATACTTTATTAATTTAATATAATTTTGTACATTCATTCCCGAGTTTGGAAGCTCCTTCCAACTCTTTCAACTCAAAAGGGAAAAAACTGAGGATATTCCTCCAATTATCAAGTACTAATACTAAAACTCAACTTATCCGAGTAATTCATTTAATTTACTTCAACAAAACGGCCAATAATTTAATTAAAAAAATTCATCAACACATGCTCGCCTCCCGCCTCTTTTCTCGACCCTCGAAATCTCCTCTTCATTCATTCTGTGAAATAGGTGAGCCCCGATCTCTCTTGCTACCCTTTCCCTTGCCCTTGGATTTGCCCTCCCTCTTCCTCGTCAACGAAGAATTAGATGTTGTTGAGGCAGAATCAGCAGGACTAGACTGATTGGAGCCATCTCTGTCCCACCTGGACAGGGCGTCCCTCAAATGTTGTCCATCAGCTTCATCATAAGCATCAACATCCACCTGGAGTCCTCCCTCATTTAGCTCAAGATTGGCTCGCATCTCCTTCCTCTGGTCGTCGGTGTGCTGGGGACATCTCATCGATCTCGTGCACAGTTTCTTCGTGTGTTCAGAGATGACTCCACAGATCTGGGTCAAAAGTACTCTCTTATCCTCAATGGACATGTTCTCGTAGTTTGATGGTGAATTCTCGTTGCTCGTCTGCATCTCTGGAGTATCCCCATTCCTCTGGGTTTTCTGGGTTTTGCTCCTCTTGATTCCATTTCTGTCTTTTCTCCTCTTTCTCTTGTCATTGTTGACACTCCAGTCAGCGTCGTCCTCGTCGTCACTTATTACTCCACTGAAGTTGCTCAGGTCTTTTGAACTATTTGCTATTCTTCGGGAGGCTATTCTTGAGCTGTTTCTTCCCATTCCCATACACTTCTCGAGGTGTGTCGCGAAACGACAGGCCGCCACACCTCGATCACAATTTGGACAGTTGCATTCTTGAGATTTCTTTATCGGGTGCTGGCCAAAAACGTCCAGGCCTGGGGAGTCTGGAATGGGATAATTCATTCATTTAATTAATCATCAGAAGAATGAAGTAATAATAATTTCTATGAGTCAATGAAATTTCTCGGATTCATCTTACCAACAATAGCATAAGACTCGTCATCAGGTATTCCCTCCTCAACATCGGAGCTTCCAGTCTTGATAGTTCTATGGACATCAAAAACAAAGCCCATGAGCACCTCATCCAAGAGATCATCGTAAATCTCTTGAGATGCCATGTCAACATTATCTGATGTTCTCATGAACTCGAGGAAGCTCCGATCAAGCTCCTGGATCCTCTCCTCTGTCACCGACATCTTTCGTGCAAAATTCTTCTCCAAGCAACACACACATGTGCCTCTTGTATTCACGATTGCTGTGTAATGGGAACAATTTATCCAGGAATTATATCCTCTTACGTTTATCTTTTTTTTTTTTATTATTACTGTGCAATCCTGGTTACTCTCGACGATTCACTGCTGAGTTGACATCATCTTTGGTCAGGTATTTCAACGATAGATTTCAACGAGTATTATCCAATTGTATGCCTTCACAAGGAAACTCTTTTCGCTTTTAACTCGCAAGTTTTGGGGGACTTTTATCTATGAGTTTTCTTCTTCTGTCAAAAATCCTGTGTTTATTGCAGGTGTCAGATTCGTACAATTTATTCAATCATGAATTAAAAATAGTATAGATACGAGGAGAAACTTTTTTTTCTTTTGCCAAGGATGGAGGGGGAGATTATCATCGAACAGTGACTTTACCGACTGAGCCGGGGGACTGTGGCGGGATTTTTCAAATACAATTAATAATTATAAACATTTCTTTTTAACTGAAATAATGCATAAATGAATATTCAATGATTATACAATTATTAAGTGACATTTCGCCAATTTCTTAAATGAAATTTGTTTTGATATTATTGTCTTGAAATATTAATCTGAATTATATATATATATATATATATATCCTTTGGTTTTCCGGCAATGCTCGGAGTCACACGGTGCTCCTTGGGGCCTCATTTAATTCTCTCAAGTATTCACATTGGACTAAAATGATTAATAATAATAATAATAATATAAATTGAATTGATAACAATAGAGAAAAGAGATTACAAAGAATAAAAAAATTCAACTGAAGTGATTGATTTCAATTATACTCGGTTAAAGTCATTGTTGGTGGTTAACTCGTGGAATTTTTTGAGGTTATATGATTATTATTGTGTTGAATATTTGCACAATATATACCTAATTAAAATGTCGACAAACATGAGAAATGTTGTGAAATTATCGATAGCATTTAGAAACTTGTGCTCAACATCCAATCGTGGCTTGTCAGGGAGATTATTGCATTCGTCTTCGCTTCTGGAGGCGAGGTTTAATCGACGTAAGTGGCTTTATACCATGAAAAAACTATGCATATTATTATGAAGTAAATAAGTATGCTCTCACTCAACAAAAACATTTATAAATTAACTTGTACAAATCCTCTTTAAAGCCGTCCTCACCTCTGAGATTCCTCAAAGAGCACTCGACGATTTTGAGAGTCCAGACAAACCGCGATCAATTTTTCGTCAATTGCGCGACTGTCAGCTCCCGGAGGAGATCTTTGGTTTAATAAACAGAGAGTCCTCTCGAATAACAGGCACGGAGGCTGTAAAGCTCCTCCAGATCCTCTTCCAAATGACAAAAAATATGCCAGCCACTGAGGTCCCCTCCCTCATCAGCCACAAGAAAGAAATCTCAATTATCTGCGAAACTCTGAAGAAGCACATTCGCCAACTTGGACCGCAGGACGCCATAAAATGCCTAAAGTGCCTCATTTACTTCCAAGTACCCGCAACTACCGTCATCATACAGATGCTGTTGCAGATAATCAGAACTTCCATCAACCAGCTCAACCTCGATGAGATTGTCTTCCTAGGTTTTCTTCTCACCAAATGCCAGAAGACGCCTCTCGTCGAGGGTCTAACGATTGCTCTGCCAATCGTTTTGGAGACCCAACTGACAACCCGTTTGTGTTTTGATAATCTAGACTCCCTAATAAAGAGTCTACATTATCTGAGGCAGATTAAAAAACCGAGTGAATTTATTCCCAAAATTCTGAACGTTTTGGAAAGTGCCGATAGTATCGATATTACACAAGCCAAGCACATTCTCTTTTGCCTCTTGGACATGCAAACCAATGAACAGGTCAAGATTCTAGTCCCCAAAATGATGGGAATTCTCGCAGAGGGATTGGATGAACTGAATCCAATAGAATTGCAAAACATGATACGAAAAATAAATGGCTGCCTCGCCTCCTCATCAACCAAGTCCAATGTAGAATTTTTCTATCATGAAGGATTTGCCGATGCTTGTGGAGCGACTGTTGTCTCCAGGAATCTTGGCTTTCAAATAGCTGCTGTGGTCACTGCTTTCCATAGCAACGTCGGTCACATGAATATTGCCCTGCTAGATTACATGGCTGCCAAGTGCTTCGAGGACAAGAGCATCCTTGCAAATGCGGATACGGCTCAGATTGTTTCCATGTGGCATTCATTATCTCAAGCCGACTACAAACCAGTTTTATGGGACTCGATTAAGGAGTCCTTGATGAGTGAAAAACTCCTGGAGCTAAATGCCACTCAACTGACCAAGATCGGTTTGTGTATGGCTAGCCTTGATGTGTACTGGCCGAAGCTTCTTCAGAAGACATTCACGGAGTTTGAAATAAAAAATGTTAAGAGTTATGGTCTCAAAAAGAAAGTTCTGCTGTTGCATGAAGCGGTTAAGACTTGGTTCCCGGAGTACAAGGGACCCTGGCTAATGGGGGACACTCTGAAACAGTGTAGCGAAATACCTGTTGTAGAGAAGTTGCAGAATCCTTTGCAGAAGACCATTGAGTGCGCTCTTGGTGGGCCACAATATGTCTTGACCGGATTGAGGACAACATTTGGCTATTATGTCGGTGAGATAAATATCACATAAATTCTAGAATTTTCCGACACATTCTAAAATCCCTAAATATGTGAAACATTTATGTTGAAAAAAAAAAAAAAATCTTTTTAATTTTTCGATTGGTTAATGGAATTTTTCTCCAGATCATGTGGTGATTATGAGGAAGGGAGGGTTTCCCATTGCAATTAATAATCCTGGGGATACGGTAATTGAAAAGCTGCAGGATCTGAAAGCTCTGCAAGACGGCCAAATGTAAGTGCTTTTTTTTTTTTTTTTTTTTTTTAAATAAATAATGAATAATTGCAAGATAAATAGAATGATTATCGCTGAAGAATTAACTCTTACCCATCTCCTCCAGCTTGATATTCATGTACATCCCGAACTATGGACAGGCCCGCAACACAGATCGCCTGACTGGCCACTGGTCATTCCTAATTAAACAAATTGAGGCAGGAACAAAACACACAGTGATCCCCATTCATTCGAAAATGTGGCAAAAACTTTCAGAGGACGAACGAATTCGCTACATGTCACAAGCGATAAGACTCAAGTGTGACGAACTCTCTGCAATTGTCAACTGATACGACCAAGCAATTTAGAATTCAATGTAAATGGCACCTGAATAAATGAGTGTTTAATTTTCGTTAGACTCCACAAACTCTAAATCAAGAAACATTTAATTGCTTAACATTTTTATTATACGAAAATAGTTATTCTCAACAATAAAATTACGTTATCCTTACCTCCAAAAAAATAATAATTTGGAGGTGACAAAAAATCAATGAGTATTCTCAAGTACGAGGAGTAGCTCCCCTGGTCTCTAACTTAAATAAAATAAAATCTCCAGACTTTGTCACATAAAATTAATAATTAAAATAATGGGAAAAATCGTTGGGCGTTCGTTTGAAAGACCCGACCAGCTGCCGCGTAGGAGCACCATCTTAAAATCAGCACCGATCTTCTCAATAAGAGCCACTTTTACGTCCAGAGTCCGTTCTCAACTGAATCACTGGCTCAGTCCGAAGACCTTGAGTGCGTTAAATGCAGTGGCAAGAGCGACTTCCTCCGGCGATTTTCTCATGAAGGCTGCCACCATCTCGACAACTGCAGGCAGTGCACAGGGCTCGTTTCTCTGGAAGGTGCAGTAACGATGCAAAAATGTCATCGATCGTTCGGTCAGACCATCCTTGACGTGAATCGGAAGTTTGCTGGCCCTAGTATTGGGATACATGAATGGTGCATCAGTTTCCACTAGAATTTTATCCAGAGATATATTGCCACCCTCGAGGATCTGCCTGACTCCACTGTCGGACTTGTCCTTGCAGAGGTAGCCAGTGATCCCAAGGTAGAAACCCTCATCGAGGTACAGACGAGCCTCATCGGCATTTCCAATGAACGAGTGAATCATTACCGGAGGCAGACGATTCTTGTAATTGGATAACACCTCCAGAACGTCCTTTTGTGCTCCTCTCTCATGGATTACCAGTGGTTTATTCAGCCTGCAGGCCAGCTCTATCTGCTTGTGAAAGACTGATCTCTGCGTCTCGGGATCCGAAAAGTCGCGGTTATAATCAAGCCCGCATTCACCTATCGCCACGCACTCCGGATTATTAGCTATTGCTTCGAGCTCCTCCAGAGTCTCTGCGTCGTTCCAAGATTTTGCATCGTGAGGGTGTACTCCAGCTGTCGAGTAGAGGGTACCTGGGTAGATCCTGGTGAGGCGTAGAGCCTCTTTACTCGATCTTATACTGGCACCTGTTACCATTATCTTCTGGACTCCTGAGTCCTTTGCTCGTTGGATAACAGAGTCCAGGTCACGGCTGTATTTCTTATTCGTTAGATTCGCTCCTACGTCGATTAAAATGTAGTTCTCGTAGCACTGACGCATTGGGCAGAAGTCGGCGGCTGTTGTTGTCGAACTACTCGCGCTTTCAGACATTTTGGAGAGGAATTTTATTCAAAGGGTGTTCCCTGAAATCAAGGGGTATATATATATATATATACATTCTGGGTTTCTTTTCCTCTTTTTGTTATTCACTAAGTACTAGGGTTATGAGGTTATCTTCGCGAATTTAAATTCAACGTTTGACGTTGTTTGGACACTTGTCTACAATTACCATTGTCTATTTTTCAATTTTGCTCTCCCCCAATTTTTTTGCTTTTGTTTCAATACTGGTGTATAATTCGCAGATAAGAGCGGTCTAATTAGAAACCAAGGAAAGTAATTCTTCTTCAATTATAATGACGAAAATTTTGGACATTTAACCTCTCGAAGTGCCACTGCACAATTGAAATTTTCTTAAATAGGCCTCACTCAACAATTGTTTGGTTTGTATTGGATTTTATGTATTTCACTTACTTGACATTTGAGAAATTGACAACAGGGCGAGTCTCTCCACTGAGTCTGAGTTGGAGGGTAATTCGTGGATGAATGGAATCGTTGAGCTTTTTCACGATGACTTAACCTTCCAATGCAGAATCCGGGCGTGTGAGTCATATTTTTAAAGTTGCATAACCTACAGAGAGAATTTAACCGGCCGTGATTTGAGGTATCTCCTCGAATTCATCATAAAAAAAATTCTTCCGAGCTTCCCCGAGCTTTTCTCTCATAAATCAACAATACTTCATCTCGAGGTGCAATTATTTCTCCAATAGTCATCATGAAGGTAATTAATCAATGAAAATGGACGACTTCAATTCCTCAACTGTTTCCCTCCAAATAGTAGATCAATTTTTATTAATTCCCGCAGAATAAAAAAGGGCATAAAACCAGAAAACAATTACTTGTTGAGAAGGAAATGGCTTCGAAGCGTCTAGTTGCCAAAGCAAATGCCCAGGAGAATCCTCTGGAAGCTGTGGAAAAATTCCAGAGCTACTCATCCCCAGATGGAACGGTATTTAATCTTCAATGTTCCAAGGTGAAAGATCTTCCCGAAGAGACTCTCCTCTGGGTTTTCGATATTATGACAAGAAACATGAAATCGATGTACGAGAAGTCCAAGTGGGGGTGGAACGAGAGCTCCAAGAGGAACGAATTAACTGAGCCCAACGCCTGGTATCTCACGGCTAGAGTTGGAGACGATCTAGTGGCTTTTTCTCACTTTCGTTATGATCTGGATGATAAAGTCGAGGTTCTCTACTGGTAATTCCATATTTTCATCACGGGGAAATTATAATTTGAGGAAATTTTGTTCTTGACTCTGTTGAGGAAAATTGTTGTTTTTTCAAGTTATGAGCTTCAGTTGGAGGAGAAGGTGAGAAGAAAAGGACTGGGGAGGTTCATGATGGAGTGTTTGGATGCTCTGGCCGCTGAGAGTTGTATGAAAAAGGTTGTGCTTACGGTTTTCAAACACAATCCCGAGGCCATACGGTTTTACGAGGCTTTAGGGTAAATTGAAGCATATTCGTCATATTAAAAAATTTAACATTGGGGGGAGATTAATGAATTGATGGTATTTACAGTTACAAATTGGACAGGACAAGTCCTGCAGACTGGGAGAGTCTGGACTACCTAATCATCAGCAAATAATTTTTCTCTACACTCCATTTTATATATATATATATATATATTTTTTTTTTTATAATCAAAAAACAAGGGAATAAATGCCGAACACATTTTTGTGATTTTCTTATTTTATTGTTTTGATTCATTACGAAATTCATCAATTATCATTAGTTATAGGTGATTTATATCAATTGATCATTTCACGAGACCATTATAAGCAGTTTATAGCTCCTGCCGTTGGAGAGCTTGAAAAAGCTCTGAATCTCTTGTAATATATTAAAAAATTATTTACAAATATGAATTTAATCGAGCCCTCCTGTGGCAGCAGCCCTCCACAGAATCACTCATCACTCAAGCTACAAAATACTTGTCATATCCCCTTACAATTATGCAAACAATAAATTAATACTGTAATCAATTACTTTAGAATCAGATATAAACGCCTTTTGGGGAATGGGAAATTCTTATCTAGACTCACTGCCTACATTCTCAGCTCAGTAATTAAAATATCATTTTGTTTTACTCACTACAAGTCATCTACGTCCACGCATCGAGCAAAAAAAAAAAATTATTGACTCATTATTGGTAGAGTTTGCCACGCTTACTTGGCATTCTGCCGATGCTTTTTCATAAATTTGGATAATTAAGATTTGAGTTATATAATCTCACTGAGTGCAATTGTCATTTGTCACACACCCCCCTCCCCTAAAATCAACATTCTTCGGATGAGTGAAAATTCATGCCTCAATAATAATCATAATCATCATCATTATCTTCCAAATTCTGAGCCCCTAATCTTCGCTCGGACCTCTATAAATTGGCAACTAGACCTAAGACTGTGTCTTATGAAACAAGATTGACGATATCTGATGCGAACAAAGAGTAATGCTAGTAGATTTGAGGGTTGGCCCGACACTGTGAAAAGTCAGTGGTATTTCACTGATCGTCCAGTCCTCGACGAAACTCAAAAGCCTCCCAATATCGATGGTTCTACTGTCCCCTCCCACTCCCCAAAATCTTTCGTGGACCACCTCATCTCCCCAACAGAGATCGATCGCTTGTCTGTGGACAACCATTCCCATTCCCTTGCCCGCCCCATCGGGAACTGATATAACTCGCAAACTAATGATGTTCACATCCACTGGTAGATCGAATCTCAGCGCTGAAAAATGTCCATTAAAGTCAACATTGAAGACTGGGTTTGGGTGGATGGTAATCATAGGATGGAGCAACTCCTCCGAGGCCAAATGGGCTCCGAGGGACAGAGCTCCAGCAGGATGCCCAGGAGCTGGAGGCTTGAGGCACTCCCTCTTCTTCTCGAGGAGAATCATGAAAACATGATTAGTCAGAAGATTATCGGTGACTCCTTGCTCCAGACCACGCTGATCGTCCTGCATCAGTCGCCGATCCTGCATAATTTCGAACTGGCCCGAGGCCATGGAAGCAGCCCCCAGGGGCTGTCCCGTAACCACACTCAGTCTCACTCTCTTGTCCTCAATGTAACCAGCTACTGGAAGTGGGTAGTAATTGGCCTGGGTCGGCAGTTTCGGAAAGCGCTGCCGGCGAATAATATTGAGACCGTTGAGATCAGTGAAGAACTCTTCTCCAGATGCTATATCTGTATCCAACCTCATCGCCAACTCGAAATTCTGGGTCTCTCCGATGTCAACTTGGTTGAGTATGTGCAGTCCCAGTCCATCACTTCCTGGGGAGTTGAATAAAGTACAGGTGTGCCGCACGTGCGGAAGGTCAACGAAAACTCGGGACAGAATGGGACCGTTAACCAGGTGGATTGTTCTGTCCATTGTCATATAAATGGGATCGGGCTCAGGCTTATCGGGGAGGAATAGGTAGGCTCCACTCTGAGGCCTCCCTGGTGAGGTTGTTCCATATTTGACAAAGTCCAGGTGCACTGGGAAGGTTGTGTCAGCGATTTTGAGGGCTTTTAAAAGGCCACTCTTTGCGAATGCTGCGGAGAGGCCGGGTCGAACTCCTATCGAGAATTCTTGGGAGGAAGGCTGTACCTGAAGATGCTCGAAACCTCGGACCGGTCTTGGTGGGATTGCGTTATTGAAGAGGGTGACGTTGGCCAGGTGAACACCTGGAGGTAATGATGTGTCCTTCAATGGGTGGATTAAGTAAGTATTGATGCCGAAGCCAGCAACAGTCACGAGGAAGGATAATTCATACCGAGCACCAGAGATCGCTCCAGGTCCGACCCAGACTGGCGACAACTGGCACTCGATCGCCTGTCCCATTCTGTCTGTCACCCTGACGTAGGGATTCGACACAATGACCATTTGGACTCTTGTCCTCTGCCTTGGTAGCGAATTGAATATGATGATTTTTTTGGAAATGCCGTCATCGCCAAGGGACACTGTTATCCTATCACCAATGCTCGTATGATGGGTCCTCATCTCATCGAGATTCAAGTAATGAGAGTCGGGGTCGAGTGCCGGCCCCTGGGGGCTTCTCAGCAGATGCGCTGCTGACTGTTGGAGGACGTGGGCGGAATTATTGAGTGCTGAAATCATCTTCTGGGCATAATCTACAACAACTTCATCCCTAGCTGTGCCGGTGACTCCGTCGTGATGCTGGAAGAGTGAGTGCCACTGTCTGGCCTCGGCAAGTCTCCGTTCAAGAGTGGATTCCGACAGGTGCTCATGGCCCCGGGCCCATCCGATCGAAGAGAGGACCTCAGCGGCTCTCAAGGTGCCTAGGAGTACTCGATCCAATCGCTTGTGGAAAGGTCGAGAGGTGTAGTAGCCACTCCAGTAGTGGTCATCTCTATCGGCATAGGTGAAAAAGTCCCCGGACAATTTCGGAAACTTGTCGACATTCTGCTCCTCTCTGAGGGCATTAAAATAATCAGTCAGAGTACCAAACTGAATGTTCACATTCAGCTGATCATTAGAGTTGAGATAATCAAAGATCCTCTGGTAGTTGCCAAATTGCGCGTCCCATTCTGAACTCTGCGAGTATCTAAAGTCATCTCCAAGAGGTGCTATAACCACATTAGATCGAAACAACTGTGACTTTTTGCGATATTGATCGAGCAGAAGAGTGGCACGTTCCGCCACATTTCTCTTGGTGATAACTTTGGGTGGTACCCTCCATGGGCAACTCAATCCAAAATTGGGAAGTCTGAAAAAGTCAAACTGGCAGCACACTTTGGGATCAGGTCCGCAGGTGTGTGGTACGTCGTAACTGTAGAAGGGCATCATGTGAGTGAGAATTTCCGTTGAGCCATCTTGGTCCCACAATTGTCTCCACTTGAACTCGAGGCTCTTCTCCTTGGCCAGCCTCTTCTTCACCGAGTAATGGACGCGTTGGATCAGCAGATTTTCCAATCCTGCACTCTTCAAGAGATAGGGCATCGTTGGAGACAATCCGAAGGGATCGATGGCCCATCCAGTGGAGGGCACATAATCAAGATTGGCTTTGAGCCACTGGTGGCCCTGGGTGAGCTGTGTCAGCTGGGCCATCCAGTGAGAAACAGCCTCGTCCGGCATCACCCACCCACCAGCTACCATTTCCAGTTGTCCATCGACAATCAGACGCTTGACCTGCTCCTGAGTAGATTTGGATTGCTCGTCCCACCAGAGCTTGAAGAAAGACATCTCAGCCCAGATAAATTTCCTTCGCTTGTCCTCCGAGAGCTTTGTTACCATATTATTGAGGATTCTGTTTGTCTTCTGAGAGTAGTACTTCTCAAAAGTCTCCAGCCAGCCTGGATCGTTGTGCGAATGAGGAACGACAAAGACATTGAGCTTTCGGGTCTTGTGCCATTGCTTTTCGTCATATTTCAGGGCCCATCCCTGCTTCCAGACCCCGCCGTCCGTATTGTCGAATTCCATTTGCTTGTAGAGCTCCAACATCTGAATGTCCACTTCTGGGATCTTCAGTGGGTCGAAGCTGCATTGCAAAGGCCTATCCGGGGGCTTTATCGGGTTCAGGGGCTCCAACTGGTGAACGTGATCATTTTCAAGTCTATCCGGAGAGACTCGTACGTCTGATGCCTCCTTTATCGCATTTATCGCTTTGTGGTGGCGCGAGAGATCCTCCTCCAGTTTTGCTAGTCTGCTCTCTATGTGCACCCATTGATTCTAGGAGAGAAGTCTCATTGAAAAATTGCTCATTAGCATTTATTTATTAAAATAATAGTTTTTATAATAACTAGCGTATGATAATTAACGATTGGGATTATTGACCCGGAAGTTCAGATAGCATTTCAATGACTTTGTACATTTTGTCCCATTTTAGATGGGAAAATTAATGAGAATAAAAATCACTTTACTAGATATTAATATCGTATTAGAAATGTGTCTAAATGTATGTATGAAGAGTATAAATGAAAAAAAAAAGAGTAGAAAAATAAACCCAAGTTATATTCTCTTTTAAGTAGTTGTAAAATAGTAGTGGGATTTTGCGGAATTTCTTCTCTGTGAATGAAGTATGTTCTCTTTAAACGAAATAAAAACTTGATTTCTGTGAGAGACGTATTGACTGTCTGTGCGTTGTTCAATGGCTCAAGTTTTCAGAGGAAAAAAAAACTTTGTATTCTATCGATAAGTGTTATCCCTGGTCAACACGATACGATCGTTATCTTTGTTTGAGGAGTGGTGATGCTTACATCCTCAATCTCCAATTTCTGGGCCTTTCCTCGGGGGGAGAACGTCAGGTCGAGCAGTAGGTACATCATGAGGCAACAGGCGAGGATACCTCCGGCTCCCAACACTGCAAACAGCTTGAAATAGCGGAACGTCATTTGTGTTCGCATTATAATTATCCTAGTCGAGGAGCAATTATCAATTATGACTTTTGACTACTAATATCGCCTAGTTGTAATTTCGGAGCGCGATTGAGTGCTACGAATGGAACAACTCGAGCATTGTAGTGGAAGTACGCGCTGTGTACGTGTCTCAAATTCAACCCGACCACCACCTTTTTTTTTTTTTTTTAATTAATTTCACATTTTCTTATCAGTTGTCGAGTTGTTTGCAGCTATTTAGCCTGTTTCAGCATTTTTTTAAACATGTGTTTGAGTTATGTTTGCGGACTCTAGGGGTTCTCATCTAAAATTCATACACGGTTGCGGAAATTTTTCCAAAGCCCCCCCCCCAACGACGACACCCACTCCTCTCGGCGGTGGTACTGACAATTAGAATTTTCCCGCTAATTTATGAAATTTCAATCTCTCTTGTAATTGAATTTTCACTATTTAATTTACTCCTTTTTGCAATGGAGACATAAAAAACTAGAAAATTATTGAATTTTTTGTCAACTCATAATTCACAAATACTCTTGCCAATGAAAAATGTGTGTCTGTAGAATTTGGAGAACATTAAGTCTATAGATAAAAAAACTCATTAATCCATATTTGGTCGGCAATTGCTCTATTTAATGAAGAAATTTTATCAAATGACTCTTTGGAGGGATACGGGGAGGGGGCATAAACACTTGGGAACGTTTGCATATTTAAGGCGGCTATAATAATGAACATTACCAGTTCAGAAGTCAGTTGACTACTTCCATTAGTTGTCGAAAAACTGTCTAACCGAAGCGTAACTGAAGAAAATTCACGTAAGTTAAACAGACTTTATTAGAGCCAAGTAATTGACGAAATTGAAAATAATAATGGATTACTACCAATTTAGAATGCAGAAGTTAGTCTCTGTTACGATCCTAGGCTTTCTCATAATGGTCAGCTTGGCAAGTTGTGCTCCTGTAGAGACAGTGGACTTGCAGGATTGTGCAAATAAAGGTATAGAATTATTGTAATAACGATTAAAACGACGGCCAATTAAACTCCATTGAGGGCATTTGAATTTTAGATACCGATACTGAAAGAGCATTTTGTGACGGCATGAGGCTTGGAATTGTAAGTAGAAAAAAGTTGATAAATCTGTGCATATAGAACGCTCTCACCAGTTCTGTGCCATTCAAATGACATTAAAATCATCGACAGGTTGACGAAAAATTCAACATAAATGTTGACGCTCTACAAGGAGCTTTTTTAAATATCTTCGGAATCTCGGATGTCAAACCGTTCCAGTCTACGCTCGAAATTACGCGGAAGTGCGTCGACGAAAGTAAAGCTCAGAAAAAACATAAAAATATATTTTACGGAGTGAAAATCTCTATCTTTCATGCCGATAAGATATGTAGTAATTTGATGATATATTATTACAGCGAAAACAACCAATCAACCACTGAACCAATCAATGAACATGACATTAGAGATCATGACAAAATGCCTATTGGAGGGTATGGTATACCTTACTTCGTCCAATAAACTATGAAATAACACTCATCAGACGCTTCCCAATGGATTTTTCAACTTTGTGGACTTTATGGGAAATGATGACAATTAGTCCATGAAGAGAAATAACAATATGAAGGATGATGCGATATGTGTGTCTCAGAAATCAAGTCGCATTTCAAATAAATGATTTGTTTTTTTTTACCACCACTCTTTTTATGGTGGTATATTGTATATTAAACTACTTGATAATAAAGCGATGGTAAATGATGAATTCCTCTTTCTCAAGTACTTTCAAATCATCTCAATTCTCAAGTGATATTTGGCCGCGTAATTGAAATGACTCTTGAGGCGGCCTCAGTCACCCCTCTGGCAGCCCTGCAATCTCCCGTGGTTCTCATTCCTCTCCAGTTCATGTAATGACGGATGAGAAGAATCCCCTCAAAATTTGCCAGAGTATTCCCTACATATGTACGTATAAGTTGTGCTACTGACGTCACGCCAGGACGACCAAGTCCAATATCAGCTGATTCGTCGGCAGGTGTAGATCCATGGAGTGATAAACCCCGAGAATCATTGACATTTGTCACAGTGAGAGGGACAATTATTCTCGGTGGATTAAAAATGTTGGCAAATCCACGTGATCGAGAAAATTCACTCAACCAGACGTGAATGATCGTGTGAGTGATATCTGCGTAAATCCACGTCC
Source organism: Psyttalia concolor (assembly GCA_030522845.1). Lineage (NCBI taxonomy): Eukaryota > Metazoa > Arthropoda > Insecta > Hymenoptera > Braconidae > Psyttalia > Psyttalia concolor. The sequence continues at coordinate 45,065 of JAPYZM010000963.1, forward strand.
CCAGTGTCATCGTCAATCATGCCTGGTGAGCCTCCGGCATTGACTGCTGGAAAATCCAGTGGTAAAGTAAAACGCATATCAATACCCCGTGTTCAGAGTAGCACAGACACCGAATTACAGTCGCAAATGAGCCAGAGTGGATCAACACCCATTCAGCCCGTATCACTCCACTACGTTACCTTCAAAAATGACAATGAAGAGACACCAATACCACCAGTTCTCCAATCACGACTGCTAGACCTCTTCCAACAGATCCAAAAGGAATTCGAGATGGTGTGTCTGGAGAACATTGGCTGTAAGACATTTGGATTATTAGTTTTAAAGTTTCATTTTTCTAGATATTCTAATGACCAATCAATTGTACCGAGTTTTGAACACGTTGTCATCGCCATTTAAAGCCTCTGATTGCAGTACAGGAGAAAATTGACGCTCTCAACGAGAGATTGGAGAGAGAGTGCTACGGTTCGGGTGAACGTAGTTTGCCACCTGGTGATTTGGCTGACTACGTTGATACCAAGAGCTCGATCAAGCAGAAAGGTAAAAATTGTCATTGGATTCATTGGATTCATTGGATTGGTTTGGATAAAATCTTTTTTATCTCAATTTTCGTAAAAATTATTTCTCACACAAATAATTTATTCATTCTATATAGACAAATAAATACATCGATAACATAGGTGAAAACAATTTTTTTCATTATCGATCGAATGAAAAGGGAATAGTGGTGGTGAAATTTGTTTGCAATTGTAGCGCCGACAGTCTCATCAGCTCAGAAGATCAAGACAGCCCACAAGCTGAAAGCTCAAACAAGTAAGATAGTGTCCTCCTTCAAAAACCCTACTATGTCCTGCACGATGCAGCGTCAGTATGCGGGCCACAAAGACGGAATCTGGGAGGTGACAGTGGGTCGCTCAGGCCAGCCGATAATAGCCACAGCCTCGGCCGATCACACCGCTCGAGTGATGGCAATGGAGACCGGCAAGTGTCTCCTCCAGTACATAGGTCACACTGGCTCTGTCAACTCGGTGAGGTTTCATCCGACCATTGACCTAGCTCTGACCTCCTCTGGCGATTGCTCAGCTCACATTTGGCAAGCAGCCGTCAACTGGGACACTCCAATGCGGCAATCGTCTTCCGAAGATCTGTCCACCCTAGACAGAACACCCACCAATATCTCTGGTCTTAATGACGATCAGGAGGATACGCCTACACTCAGAACACCCCTGAGAGAACTGCTGGGGCACGCTGGAGTGGTTATGGCTGCCGACTGGCTCCCAGGGGCTGATCAACTCGTTACAGCCTCCTGGGACAGAACTGCTAATCTTTACGACGCCGAGACTGGCGATGTCATTCACACACTCTGTGGACATGTTCAGGAATTAACGCATGTCTCCACACATCATGCCCAGAGACTGTGTGTCACCTCTAGTCGAGACAGTACTTTCAGACTCTGGGACTTTAGGGAGCCCATACACTCGGTCTCTGTTTTCCAGGGACACACTGAGTGAGTTTTAAGTGTTTTTTCCAACATTTTTTACTAGCTCACGTTGAGATTTTCATTGACGTCTCTTACAATAATAGTAATTCTTGGCTAGAGTTTGCATTGTTTTTTTTTTTTTTTTTTTTTTTTTTTTTTTTTTTTTTTTTTTTTTTTTTTTTTTTTCCTGTTTTTCTGTTTCTTGACGATCGGAGCGTCAAGGTCTGGGAGTTGCGTAATATACGCAGTCCTTTGGCTACCATTCGTGGGGACAGTGCTGCTAATAGACTTGCTGTTTCTAGCGCTGGAATCGTTGCCATTCCTCATGATAATAGACAAATACGATTGTTCGATCTGAGTGGACAGCGACAGGCCAGGCTTCCAAGGACTAGTAGACAAGTAAAGGCGTCTTTTTTTCTATCAATCAAAATACGCTATACAACTGTATATTAAGTGATGATTTTTATTTACACAATTGAAAATCAACAGTTGTTCTTATGGGTGAAATTAATTAACAATTTCAATTGCATCATTAGGGTCACAGACGAATGGTATGCTCAGTGGCCTGGGCAGAGGATTCAAATGCAACCTGTAATTTATTCTCCTGTGGGTTCGACAGACTTGTCCTCGGCTGGAGTGTTCTTCCAGTCAAAGATGCTTAATAGCTCCCCCCCATTATTTCATATCACAATATGTTGAATTAGCCTCGAATATCACTCTGTACTACTGTAATATTTTGGCTAGATGACGGCAGCCACACCCAAGTTGATACGTAATTGTGTGCCAGTAAGCCAGCAGCTAGACCTATCAGTGATCCACCTCTTCCACTCTCGCAGACAACTAGATTAATTAAAACATTCTAATGTCAGTGGTTTAAAACAAAAAGAAAATATGATAAAATGAAAATCAAAAATACATATGATGCAATAGATATGCTCATCTCCTATCCAATATGGTTACTTTGGATTGTACGTTGAAACGAATGATCAAAACTACCAGAGAATTATCGAGGACAAATAATATTATTAAGTAAAAATTCATCTAGTCGCGTTTGTAGAAACTTTTGCACTGGAATAAAGAATAAAAGAGTGTTTTTGAAAATGTGACAAGCCATTTGTGTTTATCGGTGGCCCCCTGCCAATTACCCCAGATTAATTATTCAACATCTCTCAGTGAATATTTTTACCCGAGTAGGCTGTGAGGAGGCAGAGCATCGTGTATCCATGAATGAGGGCGTAATGCAGCTCGTGAGATACATGTTGCCAGACAAGTCCCAGAAGCCCTAGAAGTTTGGCGCAACCCCCGACGATCAAAGCACGAAGGAGATCACTCGTTTTATACTTTCTTGGTTTTTTCTGAGCGACGAGCCATTTCAACTCGGTCCCGAGGATGACGGCTATGACGAAAGAGCCCAGGGACAATCCCGTGTGAGCCAGGAGGATGGAAAAACCTCTTTCCCCCTCGAATCTGTCGGTCTTCAGGGGATCGGTGGAGTTGCCGTGAGTCGCCCAGACTCTGTAGGATTCACTCAGTAGGAGGACTACCATCAACTTCCAATAGGACTCGAATTTACTATTGTAGAGAAGGTGCCTGTAGGCAGGTTTCTCCAGGAGGACTAGGTCCACTAGGACTATTACTGGATCGTACTCTATGTATTTGTCTGCTAGGCTTCCACAATTTGTCTGCAATACGTTGACAAATTATGGCTCTATTTAATTTGTTATTATTATGTGGGTTTTGTGTAAAGTACAAATTCAAACAATTCCAACTTTTTTTTTCTTATTACTCTTTTTGAGGGGGTAAAAAAAAAAACAAGAAGACTATTTTCATATTGATCTACTAATATGAAAAGATGGATTTTTTTTTTTTCCATTTCCGGATCAAGCATTTGAAAGAGATAAGTTATGATATATAAAATGGTACTTTGCTCCTGAACAGGTACTTACACATTTTAGAACTTTAAGGACACTAGGACTGTACCTCCTGAACAACTCCTCGACCTCGACCCCGCAGTTAATACACGTAAACATACTCCTCTATTGAATCCTGTAAAAAAGGATTAGATAAACTTGGGTGTCCTTCGAAGTGTCCTTCACAGGCAGGTGATTGTTTGCAGGAAAATCAATTTACAAAGTTATAATCACGCTGAATACTTATTGCGGGCCCAGAAAATGCCCCTCTACCTCTTGAATGTCTCAGTGAAAGCATACTGTCGAGCGGTTCACGATAAACCTTATTTAGTACCTCTGGGAATTGCCAACGGGACAGATCTCTGGAAGTGAGCCGTTAAAATGCCATCCAAAATCGATATTAATTTGATTACGGGTGCGAAAATGCCAGCTCTGGGTTTCGGAACTTGGCAAGTAAGTTATATGAATTAATTAGGATTTAGTTTAGTGGTGAATGGGTATTTCTCGTCGCGATTTAATTTGAAAAATTGACGAAGGCTTCTGAGGAGGAGATTACGAGAGCAATGGAGGAAGCTTTGGAGGCCGGATACCGGCATATTGATTGTGCCCCTGTATATGAGAACGAGGCAGCCATTGGAAAAGTTCTGAAGAAGTGGCTGGATGCAGGAAGGGTCAAACGGGAGGAATTATTCATCGTGACAAAGGTAAAATTTGCAAAAATTAGCAATTAAAAGAGTGAAATTTGATAATGTGGCAGACTAAAATAAATCCATTGTGATTTGAAAGCTGCCACCAACAGGCAATCGTCCCGGAGGCTCCGAAAAGTACATGAAAAAATCCCTCCATGATCTTCAACTGGAGTACGTGGACCTTTATCTGATTCATACTCCCTTCACATTCGAGGAAGTCGATAACGACCTGCACCCAGTGGACGAAGAGGGAAATTTCCGAATGGATAATAGCACTGATCACCTCAAGGTGTGGGCGGACATGGAAGCGGAAGTCGCCGCTGGTCGAGCTAAAGCCATTGGTCTATCCAATTTCAATATTAAGCAGATACAGAGAGTCATGGATCATGCAAAAGTTCCAGTGGCTAATCTGCAGATAGAACTCCATGCGTATTTTCAACAGAATGAATTGGTGAGATATATTTTTTTTTTTCTCGTACAAATTCAACAGTACGATAAAATGGGATATCAATTGAATTTCTAAACGCTCAAGGTATTTTTAGTGTTTTTTTAAGTGCTTTTAAATGATTGTAAGCAATTAGTGAATAGAGAAGTCAAATACAAATCTCAAATCATCACTCTACCATTTACAAAGTTTTATGATATGTATATCCTCTCGAAATGGTTCCAAAAAATGTCATTGATAAGAATAACAAAAATAGGAAGGAGGCATAGGATGGGCTGATAAAAGGATACGGGTTTTTTCAAGGTGAATTTCTGCAAATCTAAGGGAATAGCTGTAACAGCATACTCGCCCCTAGGGACGAGAGGCCTTGTGGAGCGCATAGGAAAGAGGGAGGCCATCCCGAGCATTATGGAGAACGGAACAATCCTGCGAATTGCAGAGAAGCACGCGAAAACACCAGCTCAGATCGCCCTAAGGTTTACAGTCCAACGGGGAATTGCTGCCATCCCTAAGAGCACGAATCGGGACAGAATGAGAAAAAACATTGATATCTTTGAATTTGCCCTAGACGATGAAGACATGGAGGCATTGAGAGGCCTGGACCAGAGCCCCAATGGGAGAATTTGCGATTTCGGTTTCTTTAAGGGGGTTCACAGTCATCCGGAGTTCCCATTCTAATGTTTTTTTCTCCATTCAAACGAGGAAACGGCTTTTCCGCCCCATTCTTTACTAATAAAATATTAAAATATGAATTTTTAAAAATACAAAGAGATTAAGAAAAAGTGCATTGCAGACGATGACAAATGATGGGGACTCAGGTGACAATTTATTGAGAAATACTTTGACCAATGCCCAATTGAGGTTCATGTCCTTTAGCTCTGAGATGTCGTTTGTATATATTTTTAGGTCACGAGTGAAAACATATTTGCTCTGACGATATTTTCTCTCCACAGTTTGCAACTTTTATTTCTTATATTTACCGTTAGCTGCGAGTAGAGCTGAGGTTTTAGGACAGATATCATTTGCAATGATTTATGAACTAAGCTTTGAATAGTTGTTTCGTCACAGTTTATTCATGTAAAACAAATAATTGTCGTGCATAAATATACACACATAAATAATTGATGTTGAGGGTTATGTCCACACTGATGTGTCCACAAAACATGAAGGTTCGTTTTCAATGGGAAAGGACAATTTCCTATTGAGAATTGAATTGAATTCAAATTCCAGGCCGATGCGATGCGAAATCAATCATGAATTTTATCTCAAAAACATGTATTTGATGCAGATGTGTAGTATATGTTCGAATTAATTAAGGAGAATGGAATAAAATAATCGTGATTGTGCGCATTGAGGAGGAAAGATAATCTCTCCTCTGTTGATTGCGTTCGTCGATAAGATTAATTGATTTTCAGTTGGCTGGTGATCTGTGAGAAGTGATGATGGAATCGAAAATCTATCTTGACTTGATGAACGGACAAAAAATGCCAGCTCTTGGGCTCGGCACTTGGCAGGTACGTAGGGTAAAAATTGGACAAAGAACCAAAATCCATACACTGAAAATGACAATAAGTCAATTACTCCGGTTCCCCCTACAGGGGCAATTTAAAAAATTGCCAACGGTGTCTGAGGAGGAGATTACGAGAGCGGTGGAGGAGGCTTTGGATGCCGGATATCGTCACTTCGATTGCGCTGCAACGTATAAAAATGAGTCAGCTATTGGAAAAGTTTTGAACAAGTGGATGGATGCAGGCAAGATCAAACGAGAGGAGTTGTTCATTGTGTCAAAAGTAAAATTTTTAATATTACCAATCAAGGGCTTGAAATTATTACAATTATGAGATACAAATAACGACTCAACTTTTCTTGCCACGTGATAGATAATAAATGTTTAATGGGCTGTTTTGTAGGCTGCTCTCATTTGAAAGTCATATCAGTGATTTATCGCAATCCCTCTCCGAGATATCAATTACGAATGACCAAACTCATTCTCCTTCGTTAAGCATTGAAATTAAAAAAAAAAATAATTCTTGGTGATTTCAAAGCTGCCACCATCAGGCACTCGTCCTGGAGGTCCCGAAAAGCACTTGAAGAAATCGTTAAAGGAACTTCAGTTGAAGTATGTGGACCTTTACCTGATCCACGCCCCCTTCACATTTGAGGAAGTTGGTGACGACCTGCATCCAATGAACGAAGAAGGGAATTTCCGGATGGACAATAGCACTGATCACCTCAAAGTGTGGGCGGACATGGAGGCGGAAATCGCTGGTGGTCGAGCTAAAGCCATTGGTCTATCCAATTTCAATATTAAGCAGATCAAGAGAGTTATGGATCATGCGAAAGTTCCAGTGGCTAATCTGCAGATAGAACTCCATGTGTATTTCCAACAAAATGAATTGGTGAGATGAATTTCGTATTATTTACGAATATTCATAAAGTTTATATTTATTTAAAATATATTGAAAAACAATAGAAAATAAATAATGTAACGCCTGATACAAGAAGAAACAAAAATTCAGGATGGACATTTTTTTAAGGTCAACTTCTGTAAATCGAATGGAATATCAGTGACTGCATACTCTCCCCTGGGATCGAGATATCTTGTCAAGTCTATTGGAAAAACCAAAACAATTCCTAGCATCATGGACAACAGCATAATCATAAGCATCGCAAAGAAACACGGCAAAACTCCAGCTCAGATCGCCCTGAGGTTCATAGTTCAAAGGGGAATTGCAGCCATCCCTAAAAGCACCAATGGAGCCAGAATTAGAGAGAATATTGATATCTTTGGGTTTGAACTGGATGATGATGACGTGGAGACATTGAGAGGCCTGGATCAGAGCCCCAATGGGAGAATCTGCGATTTATCGTTTATGAAAGGAATCTCCAATCATCCAGAATTTCCTTTTTAATTTATTATTTTTATTATTTTAAACGGAAGGAGCTAGAGAAATTGAACTGAAGACAAGATTTAATATCGTTGTGCTTGTCAATATTGAAGAAGGAACTGTTTATTTTTTTTTTTTTGCAAATCAATTTTTTTTTGTTGGTTAAAAATCTGGAGACTGCAGGGATTACTAATAATCATCGTGTATATGATATATACATATTGTGATAGATAATTTTTTTTTATCCTTCATTGCCAATCTATATTCTGTATACGAATCTATCAGGCTCTGATTTCACCTCGATATGTCTATCGTCTTGAAGAGCTGAGGGGTGTAAATATTCCTCAATGGAAATGTACTTTGGTCCTCCGAACGCGTCCAACATCACAATTGCCATTATGTCTAATTTAGCGAAGAAAAAGTGATGATCTGAAATGAAGTTCTGCATTTTTACAAGGTTCTTTTCCAAAACAGGAGGATGATGAAATAATTAATTTCATCAGCAGTTCATAACTACTTAGACATTCTCACCTTTTGGCATGTGGGAGAGCCAAGGATGTCTGCCAAAAACGGCATTTTTAGCCGTTTCATAGTCCCAAGCTTCCGGAGAAATCTAAAATCAAAGCCTTAAATGGTCTAATTGGCATAAAATAAATAAATAACGTGGTAAGAAAATATTTTATCACTAAAATCTTGAATTCAAGGGCGCTTCAACCTCTTTAATCTTCCCGGACAGTGCAACCCTTGCACATCGAGGATCCATGGGATCCATGGATTTCTGTTTGCACCAAGAGCCTTCGGCAAGAGTCATGGTCAATGTAGCTCGGTGATCTTTCTGTGCAATTTCAAAATCATTTATATCCATCAACATTCGTTTTGAATTTCTAACTATGTGACAAGTTTTTTTTTTTTTTTTTTACTGAGATTATATCTCACCGCAAGATCCCGAGCTGTGAAATCCAGAGGCGTGAGATACATGTAAACTATTCCCGATCCGTTTCCGATCGGTCCATCACTCACAGAAATTACACCTGCGAATGGGAATAAAGGAATATCCTCTCGAGTGCTGATGGTAGCCACTGAGCTCCAATCTATCCGTAAATAATTAATATGAATTTTTATATTAAAAAAATAACCATTTAATAACATGAAATAAATTTTAATTCTCTACTTTGTAAAGATGCTTGTGTTTGTTCGAAACAAAATGGAAAGTAATTTTTTTTCTAATCTAATTTAATTTCGATCTTCTATATATAAAAAAAAAAAGATCTTGACAAAAAATTGCCGTCTCCCCCCAGAGTTCGAGTTATCTTCCAAGAAGAAAAATGTAGAACGATTTCTGTATGGATCGGTCTTTCTTTGCTTTAAATCTCCACTACCAAGAAAAATCCTCAACTATAGAAAAAAATAGTAATTACTCGCTTGATTGACGATGAACCGCGCCATCACCGCCGGATTCTCTCCCCCAGGCGGAGTCCGTGGCATCAAAATATTCTCCTCCCCCTTCGTCTCCCTGAAAACTCCACAGTCTTTATTTTTCCTCTCCCACTTCTTTAATCTCTTCCACTCTCTGATTTCCTGAAAATCCCTGGACTCACGCCCCTCCGCGTTGAGATACACTCGGGATAATGGTTTATCCCCGGTGGTAGGACTTGCCATCAGCAAAAAAATCACAATCACCAAGAGATGAAGCCAGAGACGAGCCATTGTTTCAACTATATATAACAGAGTGCGACTGATTAATTCGAGCAAGTCATGAATGATCGACACATGTATTACGTTTTATTCACCTTACGATAGACGCTGACAGTGGAGCCGCTGTCAAGATTGTCATCTAGACATTATTAAAATATCTAGATGGTCGTCGTGATTGTGATTCATTTCATTTGAATCAACTCCTTATTGAATTTTTAAAAAATCGAAAAAAGGGAGATCTACTAGTCATGAAAAAAGTGATGAGAAGAATAATCATTGATGAACATGCTCAGTACTTTAATAGAGTAGTTTATTACAATAAACTACATTGTAATTATTTTTATGGATTTCTTCTAGTCTATATACAATGAACAATATTAATTATGTCGTATGATGATAATGATTCTTTAATTACTTAGTGGTTTATTGAATTTCTTCAGAAGGAAAAGGTTCATCTGATTTTCCCCCAGCCCCTAAAGGGAAGCCCTTTATTTTATTTCAGATGATCACTAATTTTCTGAACCTAATGAACAACAATGATTATCATAGATCGACTGATAACTAGTGAATCTCAACAATAGACTCGGAGATACTTATGAATAATAAATATCGCCATCAAACCTCTCTCATTATAATCTAGGTCAATGAACCGTTGCGTGGACGTTAGATGCTATGAATCATTGATATTTCAGAGGAATGAAAATTGATTGAAATCCATCTAACCCTCGGAATGAGATTGTACGACCAGAATACAGTTTCGCACGGTAACGTAAATATTGAAACTTTTATGTCAAGCCTTTGATTCGTATGCAAAAGCTTCTGAGTTCAGGTCGAGTTGAGTAGATGTAATGTCAATCAATTGTATTTTCTCATTAGGATTTTCTATTAGGATTTCACACTTGATTATGCTTATGAAAGAAATGAATTTTTTTTTGAATGAAGAATATGGTACCCTTGGTCAGGATTAAACTCCGAAAACTCTTGAAAAATTTGTTGCCAATATTGCTGATGGTTGTTATTATTAGTAAGCAATGTGGCTATATCGAATGAATTTATAAATACATATAGAGGGTAAGGTGGAGAAAACTGGCACGATGTCCGGGGCAGATGGGCAGGTCTTTATGTATGTGGGTCGTCGTCTAACTGTTCACCGTACCGTTTCAATACCCGGCCACCTCGGTCCCGCTTCAAACTCACTCCCAATCCCTCCTCCTCACCTCCTCCGTCTGCTTTTCAACCACTTGTTTCCCACCTACCTTGTTTTCTACCTCCTCTTCATTCCATCATCACGATTTATAATTCCGTTTTTTTCCAACTTGTTTTCTTTTTTTCTTTTCTATTGCGTTCCCTCTCGTGCGAGCACTCCAGGAAAGGTATCGGAGGTACATTCCTACAGTTGCGATAGCTCGAGGTGGAAGTATTGCCGGGACGTCCTCAGAAAAGGAGTGAGGAAGACACTTCATTCGTGTTTGATGCAGCAGTAAGAGCACTAGCTCTCCAACAGGAGAGTTCTCAAGATTTCCAAGGAAGCATACATACATATATATACATATATGTATATAGATATTTATTGTTATTGTTCAAATTGTGCTTATCAAGCAGAAAAACTATTCAAAGGATTGAGCGGGGGGCGGAGTGGGGTCAAGGAGGACCTGACGATGCTGAGGATATACTCATAAATTGAATTTTCTCAGTGAAAATAATCGAGAAGAAGAGGAGAAAGGAATACATCAGCAGGTAAATATTAAATGCGTTAGGGATAGTGTGGGTCAGGTATTTCACAATGGTTATGGTTGGTCCAAGTGGTTGAGTCACATTTATTAGGATCTATGACTCCTTAAGGTATTTTGGGTTGATGCCAGTTGTTCAGAGTTATGCTGGCACTGAAAGTTACACAAAGAAGGGAACAACCGTGGAAAGTGATTATCGAGGGGGAAATTATGGGTTTGAAATGGAGATGATAATAAAAAGTCCTATTGAAGAGCTATTAAGAGCTATTGAGAGCTTATTGGATTGATTGAGGTAAAAGTGTCAGGGAACTAATCTAATCTGTGAAACACTTTTTTTTCACTTCCGCCATGATAACTGCAAAATACTTGATAACGCAATGACTTCCGCCTAATTCTCTCATTTGTTCTTGTAGAAATGGACAAGTTACAATGGCAATCGGCAATCCTCGTCACGGTTATGATAACTTTAATAGCCTCATCATCATCATCATCATCATCATCGGTGACCGGTGACTCTCTAATGGGTGGTCACCTGGACAATGCGCCAACGGCTCCCACCGCAGAAGACATTCATCATCATCATCATCGAGCAAACATTCCGCCATTGGCTTTCAACGGCGGTCAGCCATTCTCCCTGGAGAAGGATCCCGTTACCGGACAAATCGACTTTGGCAAAGCACCACCATTTAAAGCCCTCAATTACACCGGTGCTTATCCCGGTGATGATGATGATGATGTACATAAAGCGGAAAACGACGCGTCAAACGAAGAAACCGAGAATGACGCAATAATCTCCAGCAAGAGCGAAGAGGACCAGCATATGCCGAACGAAATAAACCCATACTCTCCTAGCTTTCACGATTACCTCAATCTCCCTGTGCGTTACAATGATCATGAGAAATACACGAGCGACAAGTACCCTCTGATCTCGAGTTCCTACGCTAATACCAAGGTCCAGGGAGGTTCCTCGGGTTTTAAAATCTACAACTCCTTGAACCACAAAAACTACAACAGCATAAGTCACCCGGGAAAGGCCTCGACGTCGCAGTCATACTCCAACACACGAACACCCTTTGTTCCAAGAACGACCAAGCGACCGACAACAACGAGAGCTACAACGACAATGACAACGACACCAAAAACAAAAGCAACAAAAGTAACAACAACAACAACAACAACAACAACAGCAGCGCCAAAACCAACAACAATAACAACAACAACAACAACAACAACGACAACGACAACACCAACAACAAGTACTATAACTTCAACTACAACTACTGCTAAACCGATAACAACGACGGGAGCAACGACAGTTACGACGAAGCCGATAACAGAGTCTGTTACGACGTGGAAGCCTCGACCAGCAGATCGGTACGGTCTGGATTACGATGAAGAAGTGATGCTGCCTATCGAGAAGATGCAGACTTCTAATGGAGGAGATCATTTTGTGTCCTTCCCGAAGTTTGATTATGACGAGGGGTACGATTATCTTCACCAAGAGCCCTCGGCGCCTTCGTTGTCTTCGACCACAGGTAGACCATCGACAACTACCACAACTCCAAATCCCAGTACCACAATGATTTCAACCAAAACAACTGTGAGAAGTACTGGGACTCGGAGTACAGAACCCCCTCGGATGTCTCAGAGCCCTCTCGTTAATAATCAGAGACTTCCCCCAATGAATACTGTTGTCAATGGCCACCAGAACTACCCGAGCTTCAATCCTGATGCTCCCCAGAGCTACCCTGCCTTCAATCCTCTAGCTGTTGAGTCCTCCAGCAATGTCATAATCCCCCCTGATCAGGACACTATTTCATTCGTTCTTGGGAATAGGCAGAATGTCCAGGGCTCCTACTATGGACACGGAAGTGCAGTGGCAGAGTCACCTTATGGAGATGCGGTGCTATCTCCCAGCGGAATAGACACTGGTTACGAACACGATTTGAAAGTCGGAGTGCCCTCCGCGGAAGTGCAGGCTCCTCAGGACGCTCCCAAGATCCCATCCGGCTTCGAAATTCCCCAGAGAGACGTCATCAACAGCGGACAAAAGTGGTGGTTTAATAATGATCAGTCCGAGAAGACTCAGGGTGTAGCTGACAGTGAGAAGAATAATCGGGTGAATGTGGCCGCTGGATATAGGATAGTTTTCCCAGCGTCAGAGTCCTCCCAACGGACTTCACTACCAAATTCAATGGTCTCGAGCACTGAACCTGCCACGACGACGCTGGGCTCTGCGGGAGTGCTCGGGGCGCTAGGCCTCTCCGAGTTATCCTATGTCTTGGAACCGCCGGCAATGGACAAACCTGCTCGTCCACAGGGTCATCCACACCCGCCAGCTCATCTTCCCAACGGACGACCGCATTATCACTATCACACGCGTCCACTAGATCTTCCAAACAGGATTCCAAGGCCACCGAATACTTTCAAGATCAGGCCACCCTTTGAGATCAACCTCCCAAATATTCTCCCTCAATTCCGCCCGAATGTGAAGACCTCTCAGAGAAGAGGGGGCGAAACCCTCGGAACTATGATTATCTCAAGTCCGCCGAAATATCCAACTAGGGTATCAGTGAGGCCGCCGATGCACCCGTCTCCCTCCTTGAGGTGAAAGAAACACTTTAGATCTGTTTTGCTTTTTAATTCCATGATGCTTCTTCCTATTACAGCTAACAAATTATCTCTCGTTCCCTCTCCAATTATCATGATCATCATGCTCACTCACTACTCATCTTCATGTTTTTCATCTTTGGCTTAAGCTCTTTAGCTATATACGTCTGTTGGTGAATTCTTGTCAATCGCTTTCATATATTTTACTAAACTAATGAACCTTCCAATGAATTTAACAGGCACCCTCCGAGACTGCCTGCACAACCAGTCTCTCCTCTTCAAAGAATGAAGCCTCCACCGCTACCACCACCACCACTACCTCCACCGATCTACGCACTGAGATTACCCTCCCCGGAGGCTTTGGTCGATCTGAGGGGACCAGATGAGCAGCTGCACAAGGAGGTTCCCATCCGGAGGAATGCAGGAGAGACAGGTCTCATTGATGAGCGAACTCGGGGTAACCAGATCCTCAAATCAAGACTCAATGACGAGAGTACAGATAAATTAGAGGAGCCCTCCCTTCCTCCACGTCCTCCAGTATTCTTCAAGCGGAAAAATGCAAATGATACAAAGGTGACGACACTCCAGATGATCCAACATCATGGGGTGGACGCAGAAGTGAAGGGGGAGGCTATGCAGGGGGACGAGCCCTCGGAGCCCTCGGAGGAGCAGGACAACAGGGACGTTAAGACACCAGGAAAAGTTGCACCTGTCTTTGTGGTCTACCCGGTTAAGGGGAGTATAGGCATTCATCCACATGTAGAGGATGGTGATAAGCATCACCATATGGATGGGAGTGTTGTCGTGGGAATTCACCGAGGAGAGAGACCGTTGCCCCCCAACAACCTCTCACTGTCACATGAGGTAGAGGAGGGAGATCAGGATAATGTAGAAGAAGAGAAGGAGGAGGAGGAGGAGGAGGAGGTGGAGGAGGAGGAGGCGGCGGCGGCGGAAGAGGCGGAGGAGAGTGAGGAGAGTGAGGAGAAGGTCAAGGTCCTTGGGAAGGTTGTTGTATCAAACTTCCCTTATCCACTTGAGCGACCTGATCCCGGTATGTTCGTAACTCCCATCAAGGAGAGACCTGTACTGGTGCCCAGTGAACAGGACCAGGATGACGAGGAGGACGGTATTGTCAAGGACACTAGTGTCAACGTCATCCCGTACCTTCAGGATCACGTACCGTTTGCAATCAAGCCCAATGTCATCTCCACGACTTTGCATGTTGGCTCGAGTCCACCGGTTTCCTCTTCAGGGGCCTCCACACCAATTGCCTTTGTCTACACTCCGACTGTGAGGCCCCATCAGTCATCGGGCTCCAGCGAGCTTTACGAACGGAATCCCGTGCTTCTACCCTCCCAGCAGCCCTCTAGCTCCTCGAGCTCGGCTCCCTCACCTCAGAATTTTATGGCGCCGTTTTTCGCCAGTGTTAGTGCTGAAGTGCCTTCCAGGGGCGGGTGGAGTGTTGTCACGGTCAGGCCGCATAGGGGAGAGGCCAAGCCTGCTGACGCGGTGGACAGGGGCGCGGTAGGAGAGGGGGAGAGCGAAGAGAGGAGAAATTCGACAGACTCGGCGGACGATACTGTTGGAGAGGCGAATGACCAGGGCCTTCAGACTGAGGCCAGTGACTTCGATGCCGAGAATTTTAAGCCGCAGTTATTTGGGGGATTCCAACCGATCCTCGAGTTTCCCACCGACTCAGTGGAGATGCCAAGTGAATTGAGGACTAAGGAGGCCGTGGGGATCATGGAGAAACCCCGGGGAGGGAAAGAATCTCTCCCAAGAACATCAGTTCTTGGGGATTAATTTGGGGGTGCAAGGGATGAGTTGAAATGAGCGAGAAGACGGCCATTTTAATGTAGAGCCATTATCACCCGGCAGAGAAATCAACTTTTCAAGTGGTTCCGAGAAAAACATGACAAAATTCTTCGACTCATCCGCTTTTACTCCTTAATTGCTGACTACCAAGAGTAATTATCTCTTATTAATCAGTTCATTGTCATTATATCTAGAACTCTGTACCGCCTGATACTTGATTCTTCATCTCAGACAGGTTCTATGATCTCCACTGTCTCATCTCTCATTCATCGTTCAACGATTTAATAAATAATAAATTGTGCATTTATTCATTCAATTCAAAGGAATGTTCAACTTTGTACGTATGCGATAGTACCATTTATTCACATTATTGAATAATAAAATTTTAAGGACTTGCTGTATTTGTTGTCGGTGACAAATATTTCCGGTACTATTCGCACATGTACGAATTTTTAAATATAACTCAAGTGAATATGATGTTTAACATCGTCTTGGTACACATATGCCAGTACTGCATGTGTATATCACGACTATATATATATATATAGAGGGAGAGAGAGAGAGGAAATATCGATATATATATATATACACCGATTATATATATATATATATATCGGAAATTGAATGTTGGTTTATCTTTGTTCATTGTCTCAAGTCTCATAGGTGAATTATTTTCTAATTAATCAGTGATTATTCGAGTGTGAAGAGCTAAAGCGAGAAACAAATGACTTTTTTTAAACATAGACACCAAATGGTCTATTACTTTGAAATTAAGTGTTTACATATTGAGCTTTGATTTTTCACCGTTTTTCTGCTTCACCCATGAATTCCTGCACTGAGAATAAAATAATTAATAAATAAATTAACGGATTATACTGATCCAGATTTCCAATTATTTCTTGGAGATAAATGCACTACCCCGGAGGAGGATCTCTATGATTCTCTTTTTCGGCGATTCCTGTCAACTTTCAAATAATTGGAGATCAAGTTTTAGAACAACTTCCCCCTTATCGACTTCTCGTAATTTTATTCGCTTCTGGATGGGAGCACACAAGTCCTTGCAGTCGCGCATTATGTCGACAATTCGAACTTCTGCTCGCCCGAGGAAATCTAAATGGGGGGGGGAAAAAAAAAAAAGAGTTATTACTGAGGAGAAATTGTGTACATATTGAATTTTTTTTCTTGTTGTGTGTATTATTGATTGAATTGAATTAATTTTTGAAATTTTACCATCTGGAGTGTAGTAGCTCTTATCAAAGACTGTTATACAAAGTGTATCCTCATTAAGATCCTTAATTTGGAATTGCATGGATGTGTCCCACATGGGACTGTCCGTTCCAGAGACCACTGGAGTTCTCTCCTCTTGAGAGCCCATTGAGACTTTACAGAATGCATTAGATTTGCCTAATTCCATAAAACAATGAATATCAGTGAACAACTTTTCATGACTTACGCATAAAATTGTTCGCCTAATTACTGCAGTGTTTCAACATGCAAGGACTGATAAAGAGAAGAAAAGTCAAATTAATAAAGAAAACCTTGGACAGAAATTGCTAACCGACAAAAACTTGATTCGCATAACTAGGAGAGGATAATTATTTCGGAAATAAGGGGATTCAGAATTTCAGAACAAAAAAAACATTGTAAAAGAAATTAGCAGGGGATTTCTTCACTTGCAAAAAATTTCTAATGGAAATTCTTTTCAAGTACAACCGAACATCAGATAAATTGGAATAATTATTATCGGTGGGTTTACCTGTTTTCATCACTAAATCCTCCCCTTCAACAATATAAACGAGCAATCTTCCTTTAGGTTTTCTGCGAACTAAATCATGCGGGTTTGTTAGTGGTGCACTACGTGTTAACTCAGGGATTCATTAGTGCTTTTTGTCCTGGGTGAAATTAAAGAGAGATATGGAGGTGATGCATAAGCAGAAGCAACAGTGCAGCAACAGTGCAGGGCTTACCAGCGGAGCTTTTGATACTGCTGCCCTGTAACACCGTCGCTAAAATCCTCCCACAAGCTCCGAATTGCGCTTGTCCTGTACCGCACATTGCAATGAAGAATGAATTTCGCAACGATTTTTTTTTACAAAATCATATGATTTATGACAATTCATGGGATTTTTTTTTTTTTTTATTAAATTTAATGAATAGTATAGAAAAAACACAAGAACCAAAAATATGACGATAATCTTACGTGAACGCTGACGTTGTAGATGATTCTTCTCATTTCTGGCGAATTGCTTACGAGCCTCATTTATCTTTTTCACCCACAAATGACACTCGTTGGTGGAGGGGGCCACCAGAAGTATAGGCTTCTTGGTGGCATCTCGGAGACCTAGAGTTCTCGATGTGTTGTCGTTAGCGTCTGTGTGAATTATATTGGAATTTCCATTAGTTTCAGCCTCCCCAATCATCGTCAGTTCATTCAAAAATATTGTCTGCAAATAAAAACAATGATATCGCTAATTACTAATAACCAAGCACAAGAAAAATAAAAATAGAATAAATAATTAACCTTTCTGTAAAGTTTGAACTTATTATTCTCATTTCGTTCGAATGAAAATTGCTGTCCAGCTGGCAGTGACTTGAGCGGTTGAGCAAATAAGAGAAAATCATTGGTGAGGAATGCAACGAGTTCTTTACCACTTTTTGCCTGTACAAGACAAAAAAAATGCCATGATTTTTGTTCAACCCACTAGGAATATTCATCAATACCTTGTGAAGGATCCCATAATGCAGTAATTTCCTAGGTCCCGCAGAATTCGTTAAAGAATTAAAAATGAGTTTCTCTTCGAGAACACTTTCGCTGCAGGCGACGTGAGTCTGTAGCCACTCGAGTCGATCGCTATTCTCCTTCTCGCGGACTCCCTCATTCACTTGAGTACAAAATTCTTCAGCTTTCGCCAGAGCCTCTATCAAATATTGTCGGTCTGGATGTTCTAACGGCGTATACTCGAGTATTTTGTTGATGATCAAAGGATATTTGGTGATCCTCTGCATTGGTTTTATAAGGAAAGAACTCAAGGGCATTCCCTTGGTCCTTGGATCCTGCTGGCACGCTTGAGCAATTGCCACAAATTCGGGGGACGTTTCAGTCAGTCTCTGAAGATAAACAGCAGCTGATATCTGACAGCTGCAGAACCGGACGTAAGCAGACATCCTGGGAATATTCTCGCACAAAATATCACCGATCATCCGAACAGTTCCATCCTCACTGTTGTCTCGTCTAATTCTCAAGGTCCTCAGGAAGTTGTCGTTGCAAGCGATTATATCCCTCCAGTTGACGAAAATCTTCTCTACTTCGTCCACAGTCAAGACCATACTCTGGATAAGGGGTTTTTCAAAGACCTCATGGACGAGTCTCATGTCGTTTATGTATGCCTCCTCAGTTGCAATCAGTTCTCTTATGTAATCCTGACGCTTCAATTCGAGGGGATCCAGCGAGAACATGACGAAATCGCTTGGCTCGTTAACTGCACATAAAAATTAACATCTCTTACCAATTCTTCGTGTTCTAGCGGTCCATCCATCACTTACCGAAGATAATTTGACGATCGCGTTCAATGGCGCGGGGTTTATCAATTTGCATGACCTATTTTTTAGTTTGTTTTTTCTTTTTGGTCTTTCATGTGACCTGCTGTTCTTTTTATCTAGGTTTTTTTTTTTTCAGTTGTTGAACACCGAGGAAGAGTATTTTTCAGACTTTTATATTGGGGATGATTGCTTTGGTTGGAGCTCCGAGAGTCCCTGATAGCTACATGGGGGGGGGGGGGGCTCAATGGTATATAATATAATTGTTATTCGTATTATTATTGTTTGAGATTTAATAAATAACTGGATAAATGCCCATTTATCGTGAAATTAAGAACTCCCTCTGAACTAGAGGTATCGGGCAATTTGTATAAAGTCCTAGTAAGTTACTCGAAATTCGGGCAATTAAATGATCACGTGTCATCGAATTCGTCAGTTTTATCGTCGAGAGTATGTCGATGGTAATTAGAATCCCCTCATTCTCTGTTGTTTTGAAAAAATTGTGCCACCTTCACTATCATTATATTATTCTAATTATTAGAGAGAATTTGTAATGTATTTGGGGCCGAAAATTCTTAATTCACGTGCCACTTCGACTTCTATGGAATCGATTAGCATTCGAATGCGATTCGAGTGCTCATTCGAAACTCTCGATGCCTCTCTCTTATTATATAGGATTTTGTTTCTCAATTTTAGTTCATTTCGAATGTTCATGCTCTTCAAAATAAACTATATACACTATATCAATCTCCCAGGTCATAAGAGACTAAATGAGAGAATGAAAACAAAAAGGATGAAGGCAAATTCGTTTTTCCAACAGACAGACACTTTATTTCGACTTTTTTTTGGTCGTGTGTGCGACGGTAACGTGTATTATGTTTTCCATACTTTGAAAATGATATTTGTGATTAGATAATAGTGTTCCATCCGCGTACAATGTCCATATAATGGGTAAGGATACACACCGGAGGGAGTAAATGTGAACAAAGCGACATGACATTGAAATTTCATTAAAATGAACCAAAAGTCCTTTCCATTGATAAATCGAATATGAATTATCGATTTCATTAGTTTGTTCACACTTTAACAATGCTCTTGATGATTTCTCAATGATTTGCTTACATGTGACGCATTCAATAAGTGCCCAATGGGTTTTTATAATCTCATCAATTAATTATTGGGAGCCAAAACGAACAATAATTATTCCTCTTACAAGACAAAACCAATAATAAATATTTTTGTTTTTTTTTTTGTCTTCCTCGTTCTTTCACTTGTAACATCGTGCCGAAAAGAGAACAGAGGGAACGCGAGAGCAATTGTCTCTTTGTTTTATTGATATATCATCCCCACTCATTCTCTCTACTACGGGCTTTCAATAATAAATAGGCTTACAGCACGTATCACGTAAGTTTTGACAAAAAAACATCCCCACGATACGGCCATATTTGTTCTCTACATATTCAACTAACGCGCTTATATTATTCTTGTACGGCACAATGTCCGAATATAATGATATATCTTATTGAAAAATAACCATTACTTTTTATCAAATTATTCAGACAAACTCAGCACAATTAATTTCTGGATTGAAAGTGTGAACTGTTTGGTTGTTCGCGTTGATTTATCAGGTGACGGGTGACTTTACGAGAAAATGGCGATAGGTATTTCCTCTTAAAAGTACTAATTATCTCGGTAGATTATTACATAATTAACAGGCATTCCAACTCAACTCATGGCCTTTCACCCCTTCAATCGAGTTTTCTTTCTAAAGAAAGAAACAAATCTCTCACATTAATCATCGTTAATTATTCAATAATCGCCAAAAATAACTAAGAAAGTCACGGGAAAAAAATAAAATAAAATAATAATAATAATAATAATAATAATAATAATAATAATAATAATAATTGTGCGCCACTATTAACGAAACACAAAACAATGAGTTGAATTTTAATTCATCATTTGATTAATCGATGCGCACACGAGGGGAAACTCAAAGTGCTCACACACCCAGTCGGCCGCATATTATCATCATCATTCTAGCAATAACAAATAAATTCTGTTTAATGTTATAATGTAAGTAACAGCGAGGCAACAACATATGGGCCATTGGGTAATTACTTAGGCCCTGTCAACTGAAACAATTGGGAAGCCCTGAGAGAAATAATAGTAGTACTTGAGGGCAGGTAATGGAAATAAAAAAAAAAATCGTCGAATCATTAATTACAAGATAAAGAGAAAATTCAATTAATAGGCTCAAATGTTTCATCTGAGATTCATAGGATATCCAAAAAAGTTCACGATAGTAACAACTAAGTAGACATATGAAAGCAATAATGATTGATTAATTAATTAATTAATTAATGGTAGTCCACTGCGGGAGGGGGGATCATAAGAGAATGAATGAATTGTTCCGAGTTTTTTTTTATCTGACCAATGAATTGAGGAAAAAAATCTTTTCGAATTTTTCCTTAGACCCATTCACTTTTGAGATAATGATAAAATTAACAAAAAGAAAAATTCACATCTGACGATTTAACTCTTCCCAGATGAATTAACGTTAATAACCACAACTAATGAGGATTCTTCTAATTAATTTATGGCATATACTCTCTTCAATCCCTTGAAATCCACTCACACGCACGTGAGATTGTGGCCATTGGATACTTTAGAATCGAATATAATTTATTTATATTAATTTTCTTCAAATTTTCTTTGTTATCGTTGTCGCTTTTTTGTTCTTCCCCTCGACAAAACGATGGAAAATAATAAATAATTGTTGAATTTTTGTTTTTTTTTCTTCACATTAAAAGATAAACCTCGCGTTTATGGCGCCTCCACTGCGTATCCTTAGGCTGCGTGTCAAGCAAGATGCGAAAGAACATCAATTAGTGGAAATAAATTACTCCGACAAATTAAAAAAAATAATTAAGGGGGAACCGTTATGAGCCAACAATTAACTCAACGTAACAGAATCGTAACAAATTGGAATGGATATTTTAATCGTGAGGTAAAAAATTTGTCAGTGTAATGATTGATTTATCAATATGATATTTATTAACTGAATATATCTAAATGATGAGTGAATTGAAAAGAAACTGTCAATAAAAAAAAATATTGTTAATTCAATTCTCTTCAAATGCTTTCTTGCAATGTTACTTCGACTATCAAGTCGTTACCAAAATAATTAAATTTATAACAAAATTGAAATCCATCTGTTGAATTCTGTTGATAAAAAAATTCACCACTTCACTACGGATTCTAATAATAAATCGGATAAGAACAAAAATACGTGTTATCTACCCCGGAAGAATGGACGGACAAGCAGGCAGAAGGATCCACACAAGCGCACAGTGAAGCGATATTTAAATATCTCCGAAAACAAAATGCAACAACTCTTCCTCGGTTTCGTAATTTAATAATTTCACTTTTCTTTTATCGCGAGGCAATTTATCAAATTATCCACGCCTGGCGTGTCTGTCTCGACGACGCTCGTCCGTCCACCCATCACGTCAGATGACAATGACTACTCTCTGTTTGTTTTTTATTCGAGTTGTTATTTTTTTTTCTACTCACACATAGGTGTCACGTAGTTGCTTGGGAATATTCCAATTATTCCGTTGAGTTCGCCCTTCCACCAAGCCTCTTCCGGCTTTGCCAGGACAGTTATCACTTCACCCTTTTCGAAACTCAATTCGTCGTCATTCTGGGCTTGGTGTGGATACAGTGCCATCACTCGTTCTACATGGTTCATTAATAAATTACAATGATTAATTTCCAGGAAAAAATGGTTACAATAATCCCTGCAGCCAGTACCAAATTTAATGGTGTATAATATTATTATTATTTTTCAAAGCGCTCGGCATTACATCTTCTATTAATAGACTCACCAACATTTGGATCTGTGGGAGAATCCTGATACCCATGAGATACTGGTGTCGATCTGTTACTGCTACTTGTCAGTGGTTTAACATACGACGCCGGGAACCAACCTATTTGTCGTTTTTTGCCTCTTGCCTATTGATAAATACAAAGGAATACTAATTTCATTATATATAAAAAAAAAAAAAAAAAAAAAAAAAAAAACATAAAAAAAA
>JAPYZM010000964.1:0-38925 GCA_030522845.1 Psyttalia concolor
GGTCGAGGGCGAATATCCTTCCTGTCTCTCACTACTCCCCTCCCTCCCTCTCTCGTTTTTTTTTTTTTGCTTTTCTCTCCTTCACTTCACCTCGCCTACGACTCTTCCCTACTCGTTGCTCTCTTAGAGCAGCTGCTAGGATTTTTTTTCTGCACGTGCTATACCACTGAGCGCATACTAACTGCCAGCATAACACCGTGCGCACTCCAAAGAATAGACTGAAGTGCGCGGTAGGTGGGTTCCCGGGGATAGAGACGCACTTCAGTGCGTTCGAGAAGTATTGAGACATTCGTGAACTGGTGGACGAGCTGAGTCGGGGTGACCAGTTGATTTGGTTTTTGGAGGTGAGGAAGCCTCGGGAGCCGGGGACAGGCCGGCCGGAGTAGGCGGGTCAGGAATGAAAAATAGGAGTTTTTTTGCCTAGGGAGGAAAAGTGGACATGTCGTCCGCACGGGAGAAATTACAAGCAGAGCCGAAGGCGAGGCAGGCGTGGCTGATTCTCCTTCCGAGGGTTGAATACAATTTTTCTAACAAAAGGGGCGGAAGTGAGCGTTTTTAACCGGGGAAGCGGGGTTAGAATGCTCACTTTTGGTGCATGTAGCCAGGAATAGTAGTTTTTTTAACTAGGGAGGAAAAGTGGACATGGCGTCCTCACAGGAGAAATTAAGAGTTGAGCCGAAGGCTTGGCTAAATCTCCTCCCCAGGGTGGAATGCCGATTTTTCTGCACAAATGGGGAACGTGAGGGTTTTTAAACGAGCGACGCGAGGCTAGAATCGCCACTTTCGGCTCATGTAGGCAGAAAAGGGAATTTTCACGCGAAAGTCGGATTTTTCGGCGGAACTTTTTTATGGAAAATCATTCCGTATAATTTTTAATGTTGATGGCCATTGATAGAGTTCATTTGAGAGCCAGATCGAGCGCAATATTATTTTTATTGTCAGCAGGAGAATCCACGATTTTCTCCTCTTGATAATCCAAATTTTAGTGAGAAAATTTATACTGAAATAATTTTTGTTTTCAACGGGTGACCGTAGTATTTCAATTTCTTTTTAACTGTAATAATTAATAATTTAATTTTATTCAATTGGGATTATTGCAGGCGAATACTAATTTCAATCAATAAAATTTGGAGTCAAAGAAATTTAAGTAAATTAAAAATTGAGGGATAAAAAGTATTTTAACGCCGAAAAAAAATCCATCGCCGGAGACTTTCAAATTTCACCGTGGGATCTCAATTTGCCCCTGTTTTCTCAGAATTACTTCATTTTTAAGTTAATATATTACCCGCTGAGCTGTCTCGAAAGTTTTTCACTCTTCGAAGTGACTTTCGTGAATTCCAAGAAGCAGGTGAGAAGAACGGCTTCTGAATATTATTACGTTATATTGTAAAAGTAAAAAAATTTTCCGGTTCAATCCGCCCGTTAAAAATTCACCAAGAGACGTATAAAAAAATAATTAAATTTCTCAAAACCCTTGAAAACTTCTCACCCAAAATTTTGTTTTCTCTATTTAATGGGAAAGCCTGACAAACTCTCCAGTAAAAACTGTCGTCAATTCCGAAGCTCATCAGTTTCGTCAAATATTTTTCTTTAATTTCCTCGTCGCCCTAAACAAATAAATCTGCGGAAGCGATTACGTTCGATCTATTTCGATGTATTTTACCTTTCCATAATGAATTCTGGAGATGGAAAAATAAAAATAATTATTCAAAGTTTCCTTTGACTCTGTTGAAGAGATACTTTGCCCAATGAATGCTCGCTATGATGATCTACCCAAGAGGACATTTGTTAGGGAGGCCCAGGTCAACCTCAGCTCAAGAGGGCAATATAATTTCCTCCACCACCCCAACCCTCGTTTGCCCCTCATGATCCTCCCTGGTCACCAGAGCTCTTTTCGGAAAAATCCGGGCGGATAAACTCCCCCGAGGGCCTCCAGCAGAAAAAGTCCCCAGAGCAATAAAGCAATTCCAAAAACTCCCCAGCTCCAAAAAAAAATAAAAACCTTACGAAAACAAACTTTGATAGCTCACAAAAAAATCCTGAAGTCCAACATCTGGCCCTGTTCAATCCAATTAAGTCATTTTTCTAATTTAAACCCGTCACATTTACAATTCCAAAAACAATTCCAAAAACTCCCCAACTCCAAAAAAAATAACTTCCTATCGGTAAGTTAATAAAAACCCTATGAAAACAAACTTTGATACCTCACAAAAAAATCCTGAAAGCCAACATCTCCCCCTGTTCAATCCAATAAACTCATTTTTCTAATTTAACCCCATCACATTTACCAACATACCAAAAATACTCAAAATCTCTGGCTCCGATAACCGAAATCCT
Organism: Psyttalia concolor; assembly: GCA_030522845.1. Taxonomy (NCBI): domain Eukaryota; kingdom Metazoa; phylum Arthropoda; class Insecta; order Hymenoptera; family Braconidae; genus Psyttalia; species Psyttalia concolor. The sequence continues at coordinate 2,338 of JAPYZM010000964.1, forward strand.
CCCGAGTACATCAAAAAACCCCCTTTAAACATTCGCAATTTCCCCATTAACTGGCCGACACGATTGCACTCGTCCGATTACAACTGCTGACAATGGGAGTGCATATAAATTGCGGAAAAATTTAACGAGAAAAAAAAAAAAGGGAAACCAAAAACTGAAAAGAGAGGAACAAGACATCTGTGAAAATTTGCCTGATGCACGTGGTGGCGGTGGTGGTGGGGGTTGTTGTGCTCCTTTGGCGTGAAAGAAAGGTGCAGATCTGGCCGGTATGGCCTATACAGGAGAAAGAAGGGGGGGCGAGGGAGGGAGAAGCCGAAAAGATACGAAATAAGAAACTGGCACTGGGAGTCGGTGGTTCGTTCCTTAAGTGAGCCCAGGGAGTAAAGCGGCAGATGTTCATGAGTTGGTGGCGCGTGCCCGCTGCCACTTGGCTGCGATGCCTCACCATCTGCCCCTACTCCACCCGCTTTTCTTCTTCTTATTCTTCCTCCTCTTCCCAAGTAAAAGAAGAACTGTGTATTGACGTTTGAAAACCACATTCAATGGTACATACACATTCTCACTGCCACTTTTTGTTTCCTCACCCCCCACGGGCAGTTTTTTTTTGTGACGCTAGATGGGGGCGATGAATCAACGGGAATTAGATCCTGAAGTGTCGGGATGATCAACACTTCCATTGAGCAACTGGGGACACTCGCTGGGGCGCAATTAATTTCCCATTCCAACGTAATTGAGTCCTGTACCAGTAATTGACGCGAGACAACCGCTTTCCGGAACTATTTTTCAGACGTTGGGAGTAATTTGTTCTTTTTTTGTGGAATTTTCGGCTGTGGGGAGAATTTGGGATTTTTTATGAGTAATTTATTATCTGAGTGGCACTCCCATCCTTCCTGAGAGGGTAATATCGAGGAAGATGCGCGTGGATTATTAGGAGGATCGATGGTTTAAGACGTTAGAAGGGACTGGAGGAAAAAGGGAAAATTAGGGGTAATTAAATTATTAATTGATAAGAAACGACGGGGAATGAGTTTAGAAGAGAGATAGGAACGATTGGACTCCATGATAATATATCCTGATGAAACTCAGGGAAATTATCTTTGATATTGCTAAATATTGAGGGAACTGATGTTCAACGGAAGAGAATTTCTTCTCGTGAAACGAGTTCGCGAGGAGAAAATCCAGAAATGCCTGGGATGGCTCGCATGCGCTGGGATAAAAACGTATTTTCTTCAGAAATTTATCTCCACCCTTCTGAGGACATTCACGAGTGACAAATTGACAAGTACTACTTATAGAAAAACCACGCTTTGTGTCCTGGAGCAAATGACGCAAGAATTTCCAAATGAAATCCCATCTGATGACTTTAATTCCCTAGCCAAGTCCTAAAACGAGCCACTTCAACTTTCCCTATTTTTTCAAATCCCGCATTAACTCAGTAAGTAATAACATTACCAAAAATTACCACAAGAAGTTATTTGTTGCAAAATTGATCAGCTACAAAAATGATTTTGTGACGTTATCTCCTAAGGCCACTCCCTACGGAGATAATCCTCGTTTTATGAAGCTAGAAAAAATCCACTCATCTCGTTTTACCACTTCGCTACAGAATTCTCAAGGACCCAGGGTTTCCCGACGAATTAAATTCCCTGCATGAAAATAAAGTGAGTACATTGGCTTTTCTCTCACCGGCGCTGGTGGGTATATGATAGCTGATCTGTTTGGAGCTCTCCACCAGCTCCAGCCTGGTGGTTGACCGTCTGTCGCGGTGTGCAGATGAGCCAGTGGCATCGGGGGCCTCCAATATATTCATCAGAGCAGACAAGAGAGTATTTCAAAAATATGTGCCCGAGAAAACGCGTGCCACCTGCCCTGCGCCTATACGGTCTTCCAGCATCCCATCCATTCCGCGCGCCTCGACATCGGCGCACGAGTGCATGATATCCCCTCAAAGGGAGGAGACAAAAAAAAAATGGGGAAAAAAAAGGAGAGGAAGCTGGAGAGAAAGAAAAAAGTGTCCCAATGGTGTAGTCTCGAATCCACGTACATATGCGAGAGACTTCCTGCGGTTGTAAACTGTGAGAAAGAATGAGAAGGAGAAGAAGGGAAAAAAAAAGGAGAGGAGGACCATACGCGTCAAAACGCTTCCGCACATCGGCTTAAATGAAAATGTCAGAGGAAGCAACAGATGGTCGCGAGTTTTGGGCACGGATGCTGCAGGCCTGGGGTTCCGTCTTCTCCATTTCCAACTACACTCTATACCACCAGCTTTTCTGTCTCTTTGTGCCCGCATGGCACGTGCCACTCACCGCGCGCCTGCCCTCGCTCTGTCTCGTAAATTCAATCCAGCGCAACTCAGGAGCTCTCTAGACCTCTCACTTTGGAATATTCTGTACTGATCCTTCATTTTCCCTGTCTTCCTTAGACTTAAGAAGAAAAAAAATGCAATTCTGTCAATCAAAGTTTCTTACCTGAAGAATTGGCGGGAGCCTTCACGTGGGGATTCAGGAGACACAGGAGACTCTTCACTGGGAAACAAATATCCTTTCGCCAAACGTAGTTGCGTTGGACAGCCAGGGCCTGGAAGAAGAATATTCGATTGGTAAATTATATTTTTTTTGGTGCTCATAAAAGTCGAGACCTCTAAAAATATTTTTCCTCTCACTTGACAATTAACAATCTATCGGCTCGTTTATCGCCCGGCCAGTCTCGAATTTATCGATTATCGGCGAGATCGGTTTATGTATACGGGGGACAAATATATTCCAAGACTGCCGTCAGCCCAGAAGGTCCCAAAAATAAGGCAGATGTCTTGGGAACATATTACAGGACTCGTTTGGGCATCAGATTTTGCACGGAAGCGCGAGCCCATCTTTACTTCATTTGCCACTACTGTGCAGGTGATCTGCGAGAAATATAGAAGAAAAAGAAATACTGAAAAAATGAAAAGGAGCGGGGGGAACACTGCTAATATTGCGTGCGTGACTGGGCGGAGAAGTCGTGACCAAGGGAGGGGAAGAAGAATTAGGAGTATAGGAACAAATTGATAATGGCATAATCCTCCCTTTATGTAATAAAAATATCGATTTTTTATAAATTATCTGAATGTACTCAACACATAATGTGGTCTTAATATTCTATGACAATAATTTTTTGGTTGTCATTAGATAAAAAAGAAGTCGGGGAAAGTCCGTCTGAAAATTTTTGAAGATATTTTGTCGGGTTTTTTCAGGTGTTATTTATGTGGAAAAAAAATTCCCCGACTGGGGAGGTCTGGCACTTCTTGGGGGGGAGCTCGACACCCCCGGGCGACTTTTGGCCAATTGTGACGGAGGAGATAATTCGCGAAATAATTTTTTTCTCTCAATGGCCGTCACGATATGGGAACGAAGAAGGAGAAGTGGTCTAGCTTTAGGTGGCCATTACTCGACAATGAGGGCACGGAATTACGCGACGTTTAGCTCATTTTTGAGCTCTTCTTTTACGCTTCAAGATGATCCCTCATTCATCTAAATCCCGTGAGTCAATCCGAAGATATTGAGGATTAATCACTTACTTTTCGTTTGTGGCCATACATCCACCGATTTTTTTGTACTACTTTTATTAATTTAATTCGCTCACCCACTGATGCTCCCTCAAATTAAGTCTAAATTATTAGTTTTTGAGCCGTAAATTTCTTCTTAAGAATGAACATTTACTTCTCAAGAAATGTTTCCTCTCTCAATGCATCTCTCTTTCAATGTTTATCGCCATTTTCCCGAGATAATCTCGCAAATTTTAACGTTTAGACGACTATAATACCTCCATTTGGAGGTTAGAATGAAAAATGATTTATGAATTGCATGTGAAAGCAAGGTAAATCTCAACATCTGGTGGTTTCACGGTCACCACATTGCAAAGGAGGGTCCAACTATACCTTTATCGTTAGGCTGTCCACTTCTGCGCTTGACTGGCCATCAGTTGAAAACTTCAGCAGTACGAGATGCACCACCTTTTCACTGTGGGGACACTCAATGACAAGTCCCTTCTGCGGGTACCTGTGTACCTTCACAAACAACTGTGGAAAACCCGTTCAGGTACGTTCTGTCAGCATGTTCACAGCCGCAGTTTGTTGTGATGTCTCAAAATGTCTAGAGGTTTTTCTCCAGAGCAGGCATGATGCATCTGCACCTTCTCCAGGACTTCCTCCAGCGGGTGGAGACAAACCTGATGCACATTCTCGTGAATTTTGATGTCTAAATTTGTTACTTCTATCCACAATAAATATTATCACTGCACAAGGGCATAGACTTCAACAGTGCAATGGCGAAACGATTTCCAGGAAACAGAACTCCATTGTCTATTCGTAATATTAGAATTGGGTCCTCTGCCGCCATGATTAACTCTTCTGTATAGAATGATTTCACTCACTGGATCATTGCGTTGTCCAGTGAACACAGTTGGATAAAATAGATCAATTACTGGGCTCATTATATTGAGTGATGATAATTATTGGCGAACAAAAAGAACACGACGCGTTCGCCAAACGGAGCCGGCATTACTCTCGAACGTTCCATCGCCCTGAAGTTAGCTGCGCATCGCCAGAGGTCAGCAGTGAGTCATCTCTCAGCAAGAAAACATTTCCGGGAAAATGAGAAACGGAGCAATGGGTGAAAATAATGACAATAAATCTAACAATGACAGGGAAAACAACAGTGGACAAAGCAATTGAAGGTCGACTAAGACTTCTGGTCACCACATGTGCTTTAACTACTCGGGCTGGAACTCCCTGACAATTTTATGGTCGTCTGCTAGAAAAAAGGATGCCCAGGTAGGCCGAAATTATTTCTGCAAAGATTGAACGCTTAAGGAAGCAGAGCGTTTTTCCCCGAGATCATCATTACTAGCAGAGATGAACGAGATTTGTGAGTGATAATATAATAAGGGATAAAAATATTGTTGAGGGAACGTGTTGGCTTGTGCTGGGCATCTTATGGCCCGAGGATTGACAAGAAAATGGCGTCTGAGACTGAGAAAAGAAAAAGCTTTCTCCAAGAAGTTTTCTCCTGATTCCAAGGACAAAGGTAATTTATTTATCACAAGTCGCTTTTCTTGTCAATCTTCGAGCCAGGGATATTCTTCACAGGGTGCTCCAGTGATTACGGCCAATGGAATTTGTTGATTGTATTTTTTCCAGAATTCCGTGGATAATGAATCAATGATGTCATTAAATCTTTCATTTCTCCTTCAGTTGTTAAAAAATCCGGGGTTTTTTAACATTTGTTTTATTCCTTTTTTTGTTTATCTAGTTATTTAATTTTTCACCCGGTCGCGACCTTTACAGCGACAGAACGGCCTTTGTCTGGCGCCTCCGCTCTAATCCTCCGGTGAATTCCCATCCCCCATCCCTCAAATCTAGTTCCATTCTCCGGTTACAGGCAATATATCAGGATTTTTTATTGCGTAAAAAAACAGGGATATAGAGCACTTTTTATTTTCCATTTTTTACGTGCTCCGGGCCCGTCGAGCCCTCCTCTCCGTCACCCTGAAAAAAATCCTCGACTCATCTGTCATCCATATTTATTAGTTAATAATTAAACTTTCGCACGGATCATATTTAATCAATCAATTTCGTGAAGCAACTGATACATAACCCCACCTCCTGACCATCTCCAGGTCATTCAGAATCCATGGGGTTAATTGAAAAAAACCTCTTTCCTCCAACTTCCCTCCGCTTTCATCGCCAGAAGGAAAACGCGGTTGACATCTGCTCAGGTTCTCCTTCAAAGACACAAAAAACTGGAGCTGAGGGTGAACAAAAGGATATATAGAAGTTGAAGAGGATTCAATGAATAAAAAGAGACAAGAAAAAAAGTCGTGTGCTGAGAAAAAAAATGTAATTTAGCCAGCGAAATAGTCTTCGCACAAAAAAAAATTGCTCATCGTTAATTATTTGATCTCTGTCATTTGTTTGTTTGGAGAATACTTGACAGGCAGAATTCTATCGTTTCCCAGGGTGATAAAAATAATTATTGATTTACCTCGTCTCTAATTTAGGCTCACGAATAAAAAAGAACCAGAGGAAAAACGATTCGACAAAAACGCTTGAAAAGTTGTCATATTGCAACGCTCTCGGTAGCACTGAATGTCTCTGAATGCTTTCATAAATCAAAAAAATCAACAAGCATCCCCTTTGTCAATGTCCCAAGACTGTGAACACAGAGCTGTGCAATTTTTATTTTCCCTCACTAATCTCTGAATGGAAATCCCCTGTTTGATTTTCAGATTTTCGTCACGGTGTTAAATACAAATAAAAAAATCCTTGCCATCATGAGGAAACTCGCCAGCCTGACCTATCTCTATTATTCCACTAAGAAATTGTCCGTTGAAGCTCGCAACTCCTGCTATGACGAATTTTTAGTCTCCAGCTACATTTCAGCGTATGAAGTTCCACAAGTTGAATGTGTAAAGCGGAGAATAGTTATTGGGCCACGAAAACCTTGAGCACCAACGAGACAGATGGAAAAGACAGAGAGATAAAACTCTGGGTCATGATTCAAAAGATTCTCTCCCTCGATCTTTTGGGGTGTCTTGCAGCTGTTATTGCCTTAAACTCCCTTCCCTTGTTCTTTTTTTTCCTCTTGAGGGCCCAAGTTGAATGCCTCAAGATGCAAGAAAATCACGAATGAAATATCGATCGCAGCTCGCTGCCTCATTGATTTTTAATCGATGCCTGGATCTTTATTCCTTCGGAGTGTGTCTGTGATTTTTATTCATTCGATTACTGTCGACTCTACGGGGGGAGGAAGATTATTTCACCAGGTAAATTGATTTTTCACGTGAAAAAGGGAGTTTATACAGCCGTCCACATGTTCCTGGCAGGCAACAATTGAACATTCAATTGAATTTAACAATTGAACGGGATCTGGAGGAAGAATTCGGGATTATTGTCAATATAAAATTTACAAGAATTTTAGGTTATCCATTGGCTGCTCGTCGGAAGGAGTAAATTCACTTGGCGAGAGACAATTTTTCTCCTCGGTATTGAAATAGATGGGCGAGTCGAATGAATATTCTTCAATTACAATCAGCTCTTACACAGACTTGCCGAGTTATTGCTCATTTTTTCTCATCTGGCGTAATGGAAAGAGCCTTCCAATCACGATAATCACAAAATGCCGATGTGTTTTACGACTAGTTCTGGTACACCACTGTGACCTCGTTAGTTACGCTCACGTGCAGCTTCATGCTTTGTACACGGGGTTGAATTAAAAATAGAGACGATAATAATGACAGGGAAAGTTATACGGCCACGGGGTTGTATCACTCCATTAACCCTTTTGAAAATACATTTTTTTTTTCTTCCAGTGGAGTATTCCTTCCAAATGATGCCACAACTCACGCCAACTGAGAGAAAAAAAACTGTAATTGATAGAAAAATATCTTCTACCACTGCTCATTCCAAGGACAAAGATAATTTATCACGAGATTGTGCTCTCCCAAAAGTAACTCCTCAACTCCTCCTCAACGTTGTTTTTTCACCCAATGCCTCCACGGTTTCTCAAATGCCGATTACAAAATAAGAAATGATATCAATCTTTTTTTTCAAGATTTTGTTTTCATCTTCCCCTTCTTCAAGCTGGTGAAGGCGGGACGGTGAGAGTGCCTGCTGGCATCCAAAAAATCCGAAGGAGTCAGTCGCCAAGCGTAGGAACCACCGTCAGGCGGCTGAGCAGACAATTTATCTAGGAGTTCGGCCGTGCCACGGTAAAATCTCAGGATCTTTTTATAACTCTCCTTGAAAATATTTCTACGCTATGGCACGACTTCGATAAACGGGCGCCAACTCTGGCGCGTTTATTCCGATGATTTTTCTGATTTTTTCTCGAAGAGATTGAGAAAAAGTGGTCTCACTTTTTAATAAAATTATTTTCGTATTTTAATCGTCTCAATATAATCCCAAAAAACCCTCGACTTACCATTTACAATTACCGGCCATTTTTGCTAAGACCAGACATTGTCAATTAATCTAAATAATAATTAACAACTTCCGCCAGACATAAATTTTCCTGTCGACAGGTGCCCTTTATTCTGCGAACAAAATATCATTTTCCCGTCAATTATAGAGCCACGGGTTTCTTCAAATAGTAAACACATTTTTTTTATCTCTAGAGCCGGTAAAAATTCGTTAACAATCAGCAATAGCGAGTGGATTCTATCAATAATCCCCCAACGACAAAGATCTCATGGTCGCTGAGGTGAGACAACATGTGCTTTTCATTTTTCTCGATTGAATATTCATTCGCTTACAATTATTCAAGCCCATCGATCACGTGGTGAGACAGTCGCCCTAACCGGTCGCTAATATTTAACAATAAGCATTTATTGACACAAAAGCCCTGGAGTACTCCCACAAAACAATTCCCCTTTGTAACTCCTCCATTATCTGAGGATTTTCAGTGTAGTATCACCACGCGAGATGTTTATTTTCCTGCAAGACTCACAATTGCTAATTACCGTCGCATATGTCACGACAATACCTCAAAGAATGCCGTAAAACCCTTCTAATTATGTCAATAACAAAAAAACAGTACAAACCCTGTAACTTTTTTTGTTTCCAGTCCATTCTGCTCGGACCGGTATTGACGCGGGCGATGTTGATACAACAGAGTAACGGTGACGATAATAAAACTGGTGGGCCGGTTCATTTGTTCCCTTCATTTATTCTTTTATGAGTCATTAAAATATCCAGTGCATACGGAAAGTCAAGAAACAGCTTCAATTCGTCGGATCACGCGTCTTCCCCAAAAACGCAGCACATGTCGGAGGAATGATGACGGAGGCGATCCCAAGAAAAATGAAGAAAAGCATCTGTTGCTTTTGGGACCCAACCAGCACCACCATCACCAGGTGCTGGCCACCTTCCGTGTCTTTCACCCCTCTTCCTTCAAGGGAGAGAAAAAAAAAACCTTCTACATACCTCTCCTGCTCCTCCTGCTTGCTTTATTCCTGAGATTTCCACCATCTGCACTTTAAACCTTTTTCCCCCCGAGCATATTACAGGCTGAATCAAATGCCACCATTTGTAGCCTGTTGCCATTCGATTTTTCGATCGCATTTTTACATTGCGACGCTGGAGTGCTCGACCATTGCACACGATCCCGAGGAGAAATCGGAAGGTACCGGGTTCCAATCCCCGTCTGGATTATCAATTTTTTTTCCGTACAAAATTCTTATGAATTTTATATTGAGAGTCATCCTGGATGACATCCAATGGCCGCTGGGGACGTCAGGAGAACTCGAACTCTCAACCATCACTGAAAGTAGATATTTTATTGTTAAGAGTACGCAGTCTTCCTCCAGATGTTAATAACAATCCAAATGAAATAGTATATTATGCAACATGTGCGTTATGGTGTTACAACCCCACGAGCCAAAAAACACTATAACGCACAAGTTTCATACAATATTTTAGGTCACTGTGCCCGTAATCCGCGATTTAACCGAGCGAAGTGAGGTTAGAATCGCTTGATTACGGGCACCTATGGGATAATGGTGCTTTTGACTCATGGGAGGTTGTAACACACCGAGCGAAGTGAGGTTAGAATCGCCTGATTACGGGCACCTACGGCATAATGGTGTTTTTGACTCATGGCAGGTTGTAACACGAGCCGAAGGCGAGTGTTATAATCCCACGAGCTAAAAAACACTATAACTCACGAGTTTCATACAATATGTTATGCCATTGTGCCCGTAATCACGCTTCGCTCGGTTAAATCGCGGATTACGGGCACCTATGGCCTAAAACTATATTCGAACTCTCAGTAGACAGTTGATAGTTGAGAGTACGTATCCCCTCCTCGCCCCGCCAGATGTTAATAACAATCCAAATTTGAAAAACATTACCCAAACTCTCTCCGAACTATTTACTCAAATCGTGAAAATATTTGAGAGTTCAACTCTGAATTTTCCGGGCCAGGGAAAAAATTGTCCCGGCCTGAGGATTTTCAAAGAATAAGGCCACTCGAAAGGTTGGCAAAATCAATTTTGATGTGGTTTTTAAATGTAATATTTTTTTTAGGAAATTAAATTTGCTGGAAACCGTTCTATCACCCGGAGCTGGCGAGATAGTGAGCAATAAGTACAAGGCCTTATCTACAAACCCCGACTGGTGGCCACACGTGGACTATCGCCCGCAGTAGAAGGTAAGTTTTACGATCAGATGATAAAAAAATAATTAACCCAAAATTGTATCCTCACCAATTGAAATACTCGACGGGAAATTGACTCGATTGATTACATTTTCAAGTAACCGATCGAAATTTTCGTCCGACGTGTTCAACTCCACGCGCAGAGTGAGTTTCAACTGGGCCACTTTTTTCCGGGAGCTTTGCACATGTAAACGCAGTTCCTTTCAAGCTACACGAGAAATGAATTTTCCATTGCCAGTTCTCCCGTCGAAATATTTCCAAGCCCCTCACCTGCGCCACAAAAACTGAGTTCATGAATACATTTCATACTGAGTATAATTTTGACGTCATTTGGAGAGTTTTTGTGGGCCTTCCTGGCCTGCCCTGCCGAGCTGATCTATCTCGTATGTATAAACAAACGCGGTGAATTTAATTACCGTTATTTTACAATAATAATATATTATGTGCGTTAATTTTGAGCAAATTTTTTCGTGGGTGAAGGCAATTTTAATTGCCCAATGTCTCAAGACATCAATTCAGTTTTTAAAAATAATCAAAAATAATGTAATGAATGAGGAATTACGTGTTGAGAAAGTGAGTGGCTATCAACGAGTGGAATTTAACCGGGAAATTCACGATTTTTACTCAAGATTGAGCGGCGTACGGAATATGAAAGAATGAGAAAGACAACTTTCCCGAAATCTCGCAGTAACATGTCCAATTATGATTCGTTACGCGAAAAAATACCTCATACCGTTGCGGTTCGGTTCATGTGCTCTCAATTACGGGCTATACCGTTTCTTCATTGCATGCATTCCAATAGTCGTAAAAAAAATAAAACAATTGAACGTTCAATTGTGAAGCGAAGGTTTTTTGGAGTTTCTAAAATTGTCTTTGGAAAAGAAAAATTCAGACACTGAGGAAAATCAATTTTCAATGCCCTAGTAATATCTATGTACACTCAGGTAAACGTAAACAGAAAGTAATGAGGGAGGTAGACTGAGGGGAATGTAAACAAATGTAAACAAATGTAAACAAATGTAAACAAAGAATATTCAGGTCTCCACTCGTCACTCGTATTTTCCTCTTGCCAGACGATTTACTTTTGTCTGTGCCGGATCGTTCTCGGAGTTGAAGTGATTTCGTGGTGATGATAATTAAAGGACAATTGTGGAAATATTACTCGCAATGGCAAAGGTAATTAAACAATTAATTAAATAATAATTCGTCTCGTTGACAAAGAAAAAATAACATGAGAGAAAAATGTAAATTTTGCACAATTGAGAAGCCAATTTAATTTTTTTTAATACAGAAATTTTTTTCATTAACTTAATAAATCTCAAGTTGAGGTTTTTGTTGCGTAATAATTTTCTCGATTGCGAGTTGAAGAGGGAGGTGGATTGAAACAAACACTTTCAAGGGATTGACATTTATCGATAGCTTTTTATACGACACGCCCTCGAGGATCGTTCGCGGAAGTAAATATTTACTTCAAAGAAAATTGATGGCTCAAAAATTGACGAGTAGAATATTTTACAATCTCCATTGCAACATTTTTAAATAACTAGAACCAATCAGACTCAACTTGAGAGAGCACGTTCTCATTATAAATAAACAATCCTTGTCTTTGGAATTCGTATAAAATTCGTGGGGGAAAATTTTTCTTTTCCAGTGGAGGAGGGCATTTTCCTGTCGCTTTCAGCGTCAGAAGCAGTTTCTGGATACGATTGAAAGCCTCCTCTTCCAAAAATAGTTCAGACAAAAATCCGAAGATGGGATAATTCACCAGGAAACGTCGGGAGTATCGGTCTCCAAGTGGACTGGAAAAATAAATGGCGCAAAACATTGATCAGTACGATGGATCACTCGCTAGGAGACTGGTGGCTGTTCATGGAGATGTGCTGTGGTGTATATCTCGATTTGCAATGGTGAAACATTGTATATATATCCTACGGGCGAGAGGAGGAACCAGCAGCCGTCTCTTTTCGGAGAGACGCGAAACTTTTTCGCCCGCTCTCAGCTGCCGTAGCTTCCCACGCTGCTAACACACTGCCGGTTCCTTCGGGCCTATATTGTTGCACCGGCCCACCTTACTACCTGACTCGTGTATGTATATATATACTCATAAGCTGCTCCCTCCTCTACACCACTGCCCGAAAAGGATAAAAAAAAATGAAATAAGAGGAAAAAAAAATCATGGAAATAAAAAAGAAACGAAACGACAATTGAGAGGAGGACTTTCGTGCTCTTTTCTCTCTAGGCACATGCCATTTTACATTCAGCCATATATAAGCAGGTGTGTCCATCTGCATTTCTGCAAATCGTAATGCTTCGCTTCACTCTCGGCCAGACTTCCTTAATGCTATTGTAGGATTTATTTGTCCCTTAAAATAAAGCACAAGTTTACCGTATCTTTTGTCTGATTTACAATTTTTTTTCTCTCCCATTTTTCAGTTAACCAGGCGCTTTGGCACTTCCCGAGGCGACACCAGGAACGAAAAATTGTCAGCTCTCCAAGACACCTAGAGGGACGGAGAAGTCGGTAAAAATTATCCAACAGGTCAGTAAAATTTATTTATCCCTCACCAAAAATTTTCCGGGCGTGTCCGTAATTTTTAATAAAAAAATTCTCCTGCAGTTCTGAAAATATTTGAACACTCACGAACCCCTGAATTTCAAGGATTACGTAATTATTCTATTCGGAAGTCATTGATCAATGAAACTAGTAATAATGGAGACAAAAAGTAAAGATTTGAATGCACTCGTCCACTGCTGGATTGTTTTTTCTTTTTTCGGCATGTATTGACGTGAATGAAAACAAAACATGGTATTCATTTATTTTGCTCTCGACTCACGGAAGGAACTCACGCCAGATTGTGGAGAAGAGGAATAAGGTAAGAAGGAAGAAGAGGAAGACGAAATTTTGAGGAAAGGAAAAGGGTTGCGTAGCCGCAGGACTGAGGATCACAGCTGCCGTGCGGGGCGCGGGCCAGACCTCTTTCCCAATATACACACTTTTGCCTTATGCTCTCCCACGCTCGTCTACTGATGACTCCTTCCTCCCAGCGTGTTTTCACCTCTCTCGCATCTTCCGAAAAATTACCGTGGGATATAATGGCTGTAATATATCGACTATTCACCCTCGTCGATACTCTTTTATTGCGTAAGTGAGAAAAAAATATTCTTAGCCAAACGTTTTCATTTTGGACCACCAAATGCCGGAATTTTTTAATTACAACTCGTGGAAATTAAATTTGAGTAATTCGTTGAATTTCATTGGCAAGTGACATTAATTCTCGCATTAATTAATTAATTAATCAGTTACAGTGTCAAATTCAAGATATTTTAATCCAAAAGCCCACGGGATTTTTTTCTGTTGAATTCTTTTCTCAAGTAAAACGTCAGGATATTTATTCCTCGTCAATTATTGAGCCATAAAAAATATTTTCTCTCCCAGTTCGCTGCTCTCATTCCACTCTCACTCCTCATTTACATTTTTTTACGTGCGAAATTAAGAATGAAATAGCTGAGTGTGACAGCGTGTGAGGGAGGGAACTGGTTAGCTCGAGAATTTTTTTTCAATCCCACCATTTGAACAGGAGGCCAAACAATTAATAATAAGACGAGAGATCCTGAAGTAATGAAGAACTCGATGAGGCTTGGCTATAGAATTTTTCGTTGGTAAGGGACAGGATGTCGTCTGTGGATATTTACCATCGTCCCTCGGCATCCCGTGGAACTTCCACTCATTTCATTCATTCATTCCCGTATGTATTCTGTGCCCGTGTCTTTGTGCTTCCTGTTCCAGGGGATTTGGTTCACGGGCCGGCCCCACAGTTTTTCGCCCTCCAGCATCAGCGCTTGCCTTGCATCGTACAAGTCAAGAATTGTACTACTGTGACGATATAATCATACCTGGATAAACATTGGTCTTTGTTGGAAAAGGAAATAAAAGATAGATAAATTACGCTCACTCTGGGGGATCAGCGAGTACACTCACACGGCAGTTGTCCCTTTTGTTCGCCTCCATGATTCACAGTTTGATGTCCATGAAGATGACAACAAAACATTCATCTTCTGGAGATTCTCCAGCGACTTGAGGATTCACTTTTCATCCGTTTTATTTTTTTATGGTAATTATTTTTCATTTTCTCCGATTCTTAACAATTTATATTACACAATTTATTCATGTAGGCTTGCCACAGCTTTCGCAATTAATTTCTTCTTCCTTTCTCTCGCTATTTTCCCTTTTTTTTTTATCTCCATCGACTGAATTAGTCCCCATGGATCAAAAATTTAATTTTTCCGCAATAATTATTTGCAGTTGTCCCGGTTGTTTGCCAAAAAGCAATTTTCTTCGCGTTTATTTAAACAATATATTTATTAATACACGCGCCAGGAGAATCTAGCCCCAAATTGGGCCATTAAATTCTCTCCTTCTTCTATTTTTATTTTTATAAAAAAAAACCCCACAGATGTTATTATTGACATATTTCAAGATTTTTTCTTCCACTCCCATCGTTCGAGAGGATGGGAAGAAAAGGCCTTGAGAAAGACAGGCGGAAGTGGCCCGTACAAGGAGATTGCGACCACCTTCGCTTCCGCTATATTGAGAGCCCCGAAACACGACCACTACCACCTTCTTCCGTTTCTGTTTCTCTCGTGCTTGGCTTTCTCCCTTAGTGCTGTCTTACACACGTGTTACCCTCGGCCCGATTCTCTTCTACATCTCCTCCCGCTTCTTCCTGATATCACTATACAAATGAAATAGCGTTAAGAATGTTTTTTATTTTATTTTATTTTTTTTCAAGTGAATATCGGTATACAGATTTGCCTCGCACAAGTGGCAGACAAGCTAAAAATACCAACCCCTCCACTTTCTAACTTCCTCTCGGGCTTTTTTGAGTATATACTCTTCATTTTATTTTATGTTGCCTTTGTCAATGTCCAAGAGTTATTATATTATAACCACCTGTTATACCAGCGGTAATCGGCGGAATATTTTCTCTCTTTTTTTTTTTTGGAAATAAATCCCATTTCCGTGCACTGATTTTCTCTCAATTTTAAACAAGAGGGAATTTAATGTACTGGGCATTTTATTTATTCTCATTTTTAAGACGATTTTTGTTACTAAAAATCAATTTTTTGCCTTCGAAAATTTTTATTTGAGGAAAAAAATTTCTTTTAAAGAACTGAGAAAACAAAAAATTCTCCGAACAATTTTCAACCGATCCCAAGGACAAAAGTTATTTATTTATGAGTTAGTCTTCACCTTTCGGACGAGTGTAAATTGTTTAAAAATTTATTTATCATCACTTGGAGACAATTTTTCTTTCCCTTTCTCTCTCTTCGACTTTCTTGATCGGGAACCCCGAGAAAATATTAAAAATCCTTCAGTAAGTCTACAGGAGTTCCCACGGGATTTCTCTCCACCTCAATCATCCCCCCCGAACCCCATTAAATTCATCGGCTCAATCTCCTCGACTTGCGCCAGTCCTCGAGAGTGTCGTAGGCGTAAGTCCATAATTTATTCAATTTGCACGTGTGAATTATTAACAGCACACGCTTCGTCACGAAAAGACACAGCAAAACGTATTACATTTAATTTAACTTTGAAATATTCTCCGCAAACTGTGGACTGGGAATATTTGTAGTGAGCACCTGTCGCTCAAAAATTTTCGGTTTCCCCTGAAAGCAGAAAAAAAAGAGAAAAAAACTTCGTTGGTGGCTTTTTTTTTTATTGCCTTCAATTTTGGGAGAGAATAATCATGGGAATACACAGACAGTAGCGCTGTGATTCGTTATCATGACAATAGCACGTTTTGTGTATTTTCCTCGCCAGTGATTCGTCGCCACCAGGCGCAGCCATACAGAACTCGCTGTCCCCCGGTACGTGAGTTGAATTTATCGCGATAATGGGAGTAGAAGCTCCGATGATGCACGTACACGTCTTCTCCGTCTCTCTCGAGCCATTCGACTCGAGAATTTCTCGAATAATGCCCACTTTTCTTCGCCACCTATAACAATATTCTAAAATTTCCTCTTTTTCTTTTATTTTCAGGGACACCGGTCGCGTGTTTTATCGTGAACGTGCTCGAGTGGATGTCTCCCGTAAAATCGAAGGTAAATCCAATCGGAATATGAGAGATATAATTATAATTTCACTAGAGCCGCTGGGGAGCGCGACGTTAATGTCCTTTTGTCGCGCTTTTCCTCTTCTATTTTTTATTTTTCGTCGAGCTCACACGCTCGAGGGCTCATTCGAGATCTCCAATGGCTTTCCTCTATCAATCGATTTTCAGACTGTCGATTTTCCCTCGAGAACTCCGCGGGTGTTCCTTTCGAGTGCCCCTTCAAGATTTTCAATGGTTTTTCCCGGTATCTAGGGGAATAATCAATTTTCCAAAAATCAATTCGCTGTCGATAGCTTTCCCTTCAGCCACGAAAACTCGACTTTATAACGTGGCAAAGGAAGTGATAATAGCGAGCCTGAATGACTGACTGCCATAACAAAATCGTTGACAACGCGTATTATTTTCACACCGCAACCCAATTTCCCCACTCGCGGATAAATAAATTTGCACTTCACACCAGCAAAACATCTCAACTTCCTTATTCCTTGGCCAACTCAGCAAGAATACCTCGGATGTTGGCATGCAATTTGAGTTAATTTTAGTTTGACATAGCCAAAGGAAACGAAAAAACCCCCCCTGGACATTTATTTTTGTCTTAAAAAAAGGGCCTCTGCAAGGGCAAGCTCAGTTGCTCTATCAGCCGGAGTTGCAGGCGGCTGGGAGAATTTAAAAAAAAAATAATGCGGCCCAATCAGAAAAAAAAATCTCCAAAGCCAGATTTCTATTTCCACGGTTCTCATTTTCCCGCATTTTCGGTGGGCCAGATGTGCACGTTCCCTCAACCACTAGGACCTTAGAATCCCGCAGGTAGTTCCTGTTGCTTCCCCCCATCATGTGTTCGAAAAATCGTTCCCAGTCGGCTGGAAATCCTTGCGGTTATTCAAATTATCGTCGACGACTGTGAACAGTGTCAGTTTCAATCCGGTTCTACAACTCGTGATGCGAGTAAAATTCGGGATATGTCAGATGACGGTCAGAGGACCGTCAGTGGCGCGTCACATTACCGACCCATGACTGACTATTGATTGTCAGATGACAAAAATGTGACCGATTTTCTTTAGGATAGACCCATTGCCTCTCGCTAGTGACGCTACGGTTGCCCAAATTGAAAGAAAAATTACTTACTCAGAATAAAAAAATTTTTTTCTCCCCGCGGGGACGAAAAGTGGACTTTTCGGTACACCCCGCGGGCCTCAAAGCCCTCTTTCCGACACAGTGTGATGAGAGATTGTCTTTATAACACGCGCGAAACATGTTTTCGGCTCGAGGGGATTTATAGCCCTCCCAGGCACCGAAAACCACTTTTTTGAACTCGTTAAGAAATATTCTATTTTTGATTATCGGCACCTAAGGCTTTATCTGGCTTATTAGGGCTAGTGTAGTTATTTATATTTGGAAGTCAGTTTATAATAATATTACAATTACCTATGGCATTTTTTAAGGAATGAGTGAATGGCGGAATAGTGTTTTTCTGCCTACGCGGACTGAAAGTGAGCATTCGTCCGTTTTGACGGAAAAATCGTGTTCAACCCTCGGGAGGAGAACCAGACGAGCAGTCTGCAGGCCCTTACAACGCTCGTCTTCGGCGTGACTGGGAATTTCGCGCGTGAGGACGAGTTCTCTACTTTTCCTGCCTAGGTAAGAAATATATTATTTATATATGATTGCGACAAAGTGCCTTGAGCTCGTGGGAAGCTTATGGCACGAGCGGAGGCGAGTAATATAATCACACGCGTCTAAAAACACCATTCCCGCGACTATCGAACCCTATTTTTCAATGCAATGCGTCTAGAGCGCAGGCGACGCACGCGTATAGTCAACCTTTACACTCCATGTGTCGAAAAGTGATTTTTTCCGACTACATGGACCGAAAGTGGGCATTTTACCCTCGATCGGCTCGTTGAGAAACACGCCCTCTCGCCCATTTTGGCAGGAAAATCGTACTCAGTCGTAATTTTGCGCCTGAGGACGACGTCTCTATTTTTCCTGCCTAGGTGAGAAATATATTATTTATATATAATTGCGAAAAAGTGCTTTGAGCTCGTAGTGCTCGCTCGATCGAACCCTATTGTTCAACACAATGCGTCTAAAGTGCGGGTTTGCGCAGACGACGCGCGCGTATAATCACACTTTACACACCATGTGTCAAAAAGTGATTTTTTCCGACTACATGGACCGAAAGTGGGCATTTTAACCTCGATTAGCTCGAAGAGGCCCCTCTCGTCCATTTTGACAGGAAAATCGTGTTCAGTCCTCGGGAGGAGAACCAGACACGCATTCCCCGCGTGCTTACAACCCTCGTCTTCGGCTCGCCTCGTAATTTTGCGCGTGAGGACGGGTTCTCTACTTTTCCTGCCTAGGTGAGAAATATACTGTTAAGTTCTACATCCTCATCAGAGACAGTGAATTGCGCTATACGATTGGGTAATTGTTCCCGAACGTCGCAAGTGCTCCAGGATTACCAAACCGATCGTGAATTTTTGCAAAAAAAAATCTCTCCGTACAATCGACTGCCAGTGACGATCACATGACGATCATATCGTCGTGACCTGCCAATTTTTGCTGATGTCATCTCGCAACCTCATCCACACGCCAAAAATTGCAAAAGACATGGGGAGATTGTGAGCCCCGAAATTCGTGGAGACAAGAAGTGGAGAAAACCAGTGCCGTTTGGGGATACTGGGGCGCATCGGGTAGGGAAGAACCAGCAGCTGCAGCACTCGATACAGATCGGCTGGTGGAGCCGATGGTGGGGCAGGCGGTGGGCTCTTCTTAAAATGCTGAGGACACTGGAATATGTAGCAACGAGGCCACGAGAGAGCGACAGAGAAAAAGAAGACGCCTATCGGTCCAATGAGGAAATATTGCTTTTTCTCGCTCGGCCCAGATCGGCTCGCCAATTCGGCGACGATCGGTCGCGTGGCGCGCGTGCCTTCTTCCTACCCCCCTCCACTTCTTGCGATTACATAAAAGGGCCAGCCAACGAGAGCCTTCTTTTTCAATGCATTACAACATTGGAAATTATATCGGCGGCAATGTTTCAGGCAGCCCAATCGCCCAATACTCTCGGCACTATTCAACGGCTGTGATCTTCTGATGTCATTCAAAAGCACGGAATACAACCATTTGTCACTGATTTAATTCATTTATTTCTACGCGTAAATGCCGTAAGCCAACGCACCAATTCAGGGGCACGTAAGGCCGTGCGAAAAAAAAAATGCAAGCGTCGGATTAATTAAAATCGTTATAAAATATTTGGGTGGATTGACGCTCTGCAGGAGTCGTTGGAGGCAGAGGAAGATTACCCGGGTTCTCTTCTGGAGAGACGAGTTTTCCGCGGTTGGGCGGACCTGGAGCCATGAGGGGAACCACTGGATCCTCTTCCTAAAGAGACTTTAATGTTTAAACATTAATTTTTGTTGGAGATTTTTCTTTCAATGATGTCTGTGGCTTTGACAGAGAATCATCAACCTACCAGGTAGAAAATACAATGAAAATCCTCCCGCACGTGCCGGTCGTATCCTTTGGAATTAGAAAGTCACGCATACACCCCCGCCATGATAATCCATTGTAATTAGACAAAAGGAGTGAATAACACTCCCGGATTTTTATTCCTGTTTAGCGGTAGATGTACATCGCTGGACACCATTTCATGTACGTGCCTGGCAGGAGTTGTCCTGAAGTGTGATTCACAGCTAAAGTTGGAGGCGGCGTCGAGGAGAATTCATCGGCTCTCCGTGGGAG
This sequence comes from Psyttalia concolor, assembly GCA_030522845.1. NCBI lineage: Eukaryota > Metazoa > Arthropoda > Insecta > Hymenoptera > Braconidae > Psyttalia > Psyttalia concolor. The sequence goes on from JAPYZM010000964.1 coordinate 22,382, forward strand.
GTGTTGCACCAGTGAACATAAAATATTAGAAATTTTCCTGAGATTATTCAGATTATGATTAACGATTGAATTGACGTGGGAAGAATGAAAAGTTTAACCAACAATTTTTCCCAAATTTCGTGGCAAGTGATTCAATTTTGGCAATGAAAATTATGCAATTAAATTCCTGAATTGTCTTCAAATTTGGGTGATTAAAAATTGAAACAAATTCAGTGATAAATTAATCTCCGTTGGCTCGGGATTTTTGCCTGCCAGATGGATTTATATTTTGGTGAGGCCTACCTATATTTGGGGTTAGGTGAATTGTGAGTGTCGCTCAGCGGAAGTGGTTCCATCTGGCTCCTCCTGTTTGATCTGACCTGTTGAACCACCTCGTGACCGGAAGTATACTTCACACCGTATTCACTCTCAGCTCGTCCGCCATGGACACACGTATAGTCTTCACAATATGGCCGGGGATCCTCAAGTGAGCTTCCCCTATTCAGTTGAAAATCGACTGGGGAGTGATGGAAAAAATAAGAGAGACGTCAACAATGGCTTCCCTTCTTGCTGTGGCTTTTTATCGTCAACGCGCTCAATGCCACACTTGTTTACCTCGATTACGACCAATAGTGGGTATGCCGTAGTGTCCCTCCAACCCCGTCACCACTGCTGCAATGATTCTCACACCAGCTGCCTCGTGCCACCGATTTCATCATTTTTTTTTTCCAACTCAATTACGTGAATCTGTAGCTTCCCCTGCCCTTTAATGAGGATTCCCTTGATTTTTCTTCCATGACGAGGCTCCAAGGTCACCCCGCAAACCGAGTAAATTCAGAGATTGTCGGTAAGTTGGATAATTAAATAATAAAATCATTTGATAATTTATTTCATGTTCGCTTGTCCAGTTGCTTTTTCATCAGACATTCCTTACGTTGATCATTAAATTCCAACAATTCGTTTCACTCAACCGCGACAATTACTCTATTCAAGAGTTTCATTAATTAATGAAAATAACACCAATTACCACTCGGCTGTTGATTCAATGATGGAAATTTAATTAAAAGTCATTGAACTGTAATTTCAGGGATAGACCAATTTTTATCAATCAATTTACAAAAATTATCACCAAATTGTGAATATTAACGTTTACCGAATTGCTTATTTTTCAGTTACGCCCAATGACATTGAATTACTCTCCCTAAATTGAGATTACGTAATTGCAAAAGTCATCAAACATTTTTTAAGCCCCTCAATGCCAGCAATTTCTTCCCAAAATGTCGCTTTAAATTCTCGCCCAAAGAGTATTCCTTGACAAAACTAAAATGATAAATTCATTAATTCTATTGTTTAATTTATTATTATAATTTTTTGTCGGTTGTAATTGCTGGCAGTCGTGTACACCGAGAAGATTTATTACGGCATTAGTCTGCTCAATACAATAACCCAAAATCAGTCTTGCGCATTCGATTTACACTCGGCTACGCGTACACAATTCCCCTAGCCGAGTTGTATTTTCCTCCGTTTTTATTCCACCTCACGGGCCTCACCCCTTCGCTTTATGCCCTATAACCATCGGCCACCATCGGGCACGTGCAGCCATTAAAATTGCCAGCTACAGTCTCTAGTGTATTATCCGGTACGACTACGATAACCGGGACGACGAATTTTGGGTATGCACACTAAATTGGGAATTGTTTAACCAAAAGTTTTATTATTATTATTATTATTGTGCTAAGCCGGGCAGACTATTTGCACTAACAGTACAAGTGTACAGGTTATTTCCCTGGGTTATTCCTAAGGTTGCATTCTGTTAGGAATTCGCCGATAATTTTAAGAGTGCTCAGCTCGGCTAACATAGCAAATTGAGAGACAGTGTACGGTGACAGATAGTTGAGCCTTTTTAATTTACTGGTCATCATATTGCGTTGTTGGGAAAATCCTGGGCATTGCCAGAGAACTTGGGTGATGTCCTCGATGGACTCGTCGGGCCAGCAAACATGTTGACTCTGGCTAATGACGAATTTAGGGGGTAGTGGTTGTAGCGGATTCTGTTGGAGGTGACAATAATATTGCGAGGTAGATGAAGCCCAAGGGTTGGCAGTATTTTTGAAGTATGCTTCGAAATATTTGTGGCCTTTTTTTTTTTTTGATGAACTGAGTACTAGGTCATTGGTTGAATCTTTGGCTTCTTTTTTTTGAATGTGCTTTGGAAATCAGAGTATGGAGCAGAGTAGTCAATTACATTGTTGGTTTTATCGGCGTTTTTTTGATAGTCTGTCGGCCTCTTCGTTAACCGCTATGCCTACATGCGCTGGAATCCAGAAGAAAGTGGGTAGGTGGTGATAGTTTAACTTGTTTATCTTTTGCGGATAATAAATAAGGATTGTGAGTGCTTGTGATTTTGAAGGAGTTGAGCGCTTGGTCGACAAATGAATCTTAACTAGTGAAAGTGTAACTGAACTCTCTCATCAGGCAAACAAAATTCAGATCGCCAGATCCAGTTGCCAGACTCATCAAATCGTCCTCAGGGAAAATGACCGCCTGGATGATTGCCTCGTGGCCTCAGTGAAGATACCTCAACACCAGAAGCCAGAACTGCAGCAGAAACAACAATTCTACAATTCCAAATAACCTCGTGACTCCATTACCCTTCCGCCGGCAGCCGTTTCCCGCCGCCAGTCGCCATTTTCCTCAGCAAAAAAATTCCTCGAAAGTCCCCAGCGACGTAGCAAATAAAAAAATGGCCGAATGCAGTCGACCCCCCGGCTCGTACGCACTGGAAAAAAAAAGTGAAAAGAATAATGGCACGTCGTACATATGGATATCTATACTGAATAACATATGTCCATGACGTCACACGAGTCGTGAAGAAAGGTGGCATGCGGCGCGTGCCTAACGTGAGTAAAATCCAGCCAAAGTGTGTGTCGAGTTGATGGAGGGAGTGTAGAGAGCCCACCGCCGAAGTGATACCACAAGAATTGCCGGAAAATGTCGGCATACCTCCGGCACTATCAGTCACCTCGTCTCCACCAGGATCAGCCAGCGGACGTGGCTCGTCGTGTGAAATAATTGGCGAACAGTGATTCTCGCCAAGTCCCCAAGAAGAAAGACGTAAGCGTGCGCGACAAAATGCGTACATGTGCGTACAATTGGGGTGGTTGGTGGCATGGAGAGAGAGGACTCAGCCAGTGGTGGGGATGGTCAACGCGTGCAGCCGGCCTGCAGCTGCCTCATAGCCCTCTCCCCCCACCCCTGAACAACTACCACACGCTCTCACTGGGTCTCTCTCTCGCTCTCTCCCCCTGATTCTCGCCGGTAAGCGTGTCATGCCACTACCCCTGACGCTCGTTCTCTCCACAACCCCCCTCCCACTGCTGGCTTCTCTCTTTTTCCCGCTGGCTGGTTCCCCGCGGGGCCCGCCGGGACCGCTATTATAAGTAGGGGTACAACACCGCCGCTACCTCCAGTCGAGGGTTGAACTTGTGACCGTCAAGTATGTGAAAGCCTGCATTTTCCTTCGATAAACAAACCCACTCGCACGCGTACTCATTCCTAAAATAATAAAAATAATATCAGAGTAACAATCTAATAGACAACTGTCATTTCTTGTTTATACGTAAATTCGAGACTGATTGAATCTACGGATAAATCATAAAAGAAGTGAAATAACCTCGACAGTGACGGCAACAATTGTTTTTAATCAGTTAATCAGCAACAGTGCAAGGGATACCAACAAGTGCTTGACTTCTTCAACAATTGAACATTTGGATACAACAATTTATCATCGGAGCGTGGCTTTCTTTGGATATCTGTGTGTTTATTGGTGGTAACAACGGATTATACCCGTCAGCTGTGAACGTTGTCCGCTGTGTGGCGCCAGTTGTCAATTACAGAGGATTCAAAGAGATCCATTTGGTGGGAAAGCCGATGAGAGGACAGAGTGAATAGTAAAAAAGTGAACTAGTGTATCTCCAAATAAATAAATAGTGACAATTGATATTGTCAAGAGGAGACAATCAGCCCCTGGCAGTCGATCGAGCCCATTGAACTTGGAAGTGTTACGAGTGATATCTCCAGCTACCCTCGTTCCTCCCCTGGGCCCACTGTCGGCGTCGTCAGAGCCTCCATTTTTTTTCCCTCCAAAAATTTCACTCCTAGCTATTTGCCAAGGATTTCAATTAGTCACGAGGGAAAAGCCAACCTGAGGTGGATTGACTGCGAGTATCCTCGGGGAAGCCAACACATTTTTCCCTCCTACGCCGACTCTCCCGTTGAAACGCCTTTCCCCCTCTTCGACGCGCCACTCACACACTCATTCTGATACCAACAGTACCAGCAGCAGCAGCAGCAGCAGCAGCAGCTTCAACCAGGCGGCAGACCGACGGCGGCGGCGTTCGAGTCACATCTCTCCGCAAGGGCCACGCACAATAAATTATTATTCTATTTTTTTTCTTTACAAAGGCCATACACTGGGGGGTTGCCACACGGTTTCACCCCCTCTAAAAACATAAAGAAAAAGACTACAAACCGCCTAGTGAATATTCGGAGTGTTATTACAGTATTGTGAATGAGATTATCGGGATAAATATTTATTCATTACACATGGATTTACCCTGTCGAGCTATCACGCGTGCTTATCAAGTTGTTTTGAATTAAGTACGCAAAAATATTTGCTACGCTTGGGCTACTTTCTTAGAAAACAAATTGACGACGAATTCTGATCGTTCAATTGACCAACGCGAGTGACATCATTTATTTAACCATTATTATTATTAAATAATTAATTTAAACGTCGTGACGACAGTCGAGGATTTAATGAACAAGTGAAGCCATTTGCTAGTACAACTGAGTATAAAAAAATTAATAATAATTCATGGTGATTTGTCAATGTACACTTTGGATTAATCGAGAGTGGGATTGTTCAATCACGGATTAAATGGAATATATCAAGTGTTTGAGAGTGTTAAATACAGTGTGAAATATCACCATTATATATTATTATATATTCATCAGTAATCAAGTGTTTGTCGTGTGTTCGTTTGCGGAATAATCATTGAAAGAGGAAACATAAAAATCGGAGAATACTTCAATCCCAAGGGATAGCTGGAAGGGGGGGCCCTTATGGCTGTGCACCGAGTACACTGTGTGTTCGCCTCGAGGAGGTAACCCATAAAGTGGGTAAAACGAGAGTTCAACAATCAACATTATTGAGTTATTATCGTCGCGGTGGATTGAACACCGAGGATTTTTGGAGGAAGAGAGGCTCCAGAGTTGGGGGCTTTTTCATTTCTTCCAAATAAAAAAAAAAATCACAAAATTCACTGTCAACAAACATGTGGACCACGATGCTAGTGTGGACGGTAGCCGTTGTGCTTCTTCCGTCACCCCGCACGGTGAGTAAATAATCATTTTAATTGGCCCGAGGGGAGGGGGAAATTATTGATGATTGTTGAGGGGCATGTGAGGGGATTAAATTGGTGTGTTTTCATGGGTTTGGATGAATGTCTAATTCTAATTCCACGAATAATCCGTGAAAGGGACTCGGGGGCTTCAGTCAGTCGGCCAGACGGTCGACGAGCTGTCACACACACACACACACACATGAGGCCAGGATTTTTTGGGTGGGGGGAGGGGAGAGAGGATATTCCCAATGAATTTGTCACAGTCAACCTCTCAATGAATTTTGGTAAATTTTCGTAGAGACTCTGGCCATTTTACTCTTTTCTCTCGTTCACCGACTGATGTGTACCCTCGGAGAAGGCCCCGAGCAATTCTTCCTGGGAGACGAGAAAGAAAGACAAAGAGCATGTCAAGCACTTCTAAATCTGGCTACTACTCTTTTAGAAGCCCAGTCTAACGCGTTATTCCTTCCAAATTACTTTTTCACGTCTCATTATGGATAATTTGCACATTCACCCGCTGACTTGGGATGATTCTTGACGTTAATTGGATATCGATCCCCCCCGCTGGTGTCCTCCGATGATCGGGAAAATTATGGGAATAATGATAGGGACAGGGGAAAATAAGTACGAAGAAACAAAGCTGGAGCAAATAAAATAAGTAGCATAGCATAAGGCACGTCCATAAATACACGAGGAGCCATTGGATGTCCAGGAATAGATCGAAGCACATTGGAACCCTGAATTTTCTCGAAAGACGCCAGCACAAAGAAATGCATAAGTACGAGTGTAAGGAGCAATGAGAGTACTCCAACTGAGCAATTCTCATTGATAGTAACCGAGTAATTCACCCCCCTTTTAAATACGATTAAGAGTTCAGTAATTTTGCCGGCAGCCGTGACGCAGACTCGCTGTGTGTGTGTGTGTGTTTTTTTTTCTCTCTTCTTTTTTCTTTCTCTTTTCCCCCTCGCTCAAAGTAGCCAGTTATATCTCCAGACTATTTGCCAGTTCCAGTAAAACTTGGCGAAGAAGGATATCGTGATCTTCCCTGAGATTTCGTGCAACGCTTCGATTTTCCAGTTTATCGGTTACCCCTAGCGGCCCTCTCACTTCCACGTTCCCCTCTCTCTCTCTCTCTTTTTTTCTTCTTTCAACAATCTCGTGAGCTCTCCTACGAATTTCCGCGAAAGATAGTCATAATTTGACGTCACGTACGTCCCGATGTGTTGAATAAAACTCGCCGAGGGTATCTAAAAAACGGAAGAAAAATCGGCTGACGGGGGGGGGGGGGCGGGGGGTAAATATCGGAAGTTAAAAAGAAGGTTCAGAAAAAACAATCGATGTAGGGTTATCGCTCGGAGCCTGGAGACAAGACAACAATGTATATCGATTGAACAAGTCGATCTCTCCTGGGGGAGGGGGGCTGTATAAACAGCCGTTACAAATATTTCCTCCGTCTCGTTTCGTCGTCGCTCGCGTGACGGCTTTATTGCACGGGGACACACATTCTTTTTTTTTGGTTTCCCCCTCCTATTTCGGGCGAGAGCCACTGAACGTGGAAATTTATTTATTTACTCTTTTTGTTCAAAGTCAAGGGGTCCCGTTGAAAAGTCAATTGCGTAATTGTTTTTTTTTTTTATCGGCTCTTGCGGGGATTGTTCCGTTGAGTGGGTAGTTAATGTTTCAATTGTGCTTAGAATTAAAGAGTTGGAGGGGGAGGGCTGCAGCACGTGCAGCGGGGGTTAGACTCCCGCCGTGCAGACGTCCAGAGGATTTCCTCCTCCTGCCCCTCGTTCAGGGGAAAAATTTGCAAAGTGTGTGAGTACGCCCACGCCAGCACATCTGCAGCTACAGTGGATCATGGCCAAGATGACGAAAGCGGATGAGTGCGTGCGCAGGATTGGGGGGGGGGGCTGTTTATGTAGACGTCTGTGGGTGATAAATGTTTATGTGAATGAATGAGGTCTATTGTTATTGTTATACCAATTGATTAATTTAATTGCACTGGGTATTAATGAAGTGGGGTAATTGTTTGTGTTTTTGCAGGTGAATGCCTCTGGTGTTTTTGAACTACGACTCAAGTCATTTGCCAATGAATATGGCAAGGATAATACCGGCGAGTGCTGCTCGGGGAGTAAATCGAAGACAGGCGAGTGCACTGGTGTTTGTAAAACGAGATTCCGGGTTTGTTTGAAGCAGTATCAGGCGAAAATTGATACAACATCGCCGTGCACCTATGGTGATGTTGTGACACCGGTGTTGGGTGGTAATGTTGTGAATCTCAGTCCGGATATTGCCCTGCCAAGCTTCACCAATCCCATCAGATTTCCATTCAACTTCTCCTGGCCGGTGAGTGAATTAGCGTAATTACGACTAGAAAAGATATATATTTTTAACATTGTCTGTGTAATAATGAGAACATTGAGACAATGGCGGACTGATGACAGATGGCATGATCATTGAGAAAAGTGTTGAAGCACTTGTTTTTAGCCTGACAATACTGCATATGGTGTTGTCTACGGCAGATGGGGATACTCCTTTTGTAGCCCTGTCTCTGGAGCCTGAGTAGATTTCGCTCTCACTTTTCTTCACCCGTCACACCCACTTCCCCTATCTATCTTCTATTATTTCTGGTGAAACCCAGGCCAAATTAACTCAACCCATCTGGTGCTGGTTGGCTCGCAGGTCTGATTGTCTGCATTAGGTTTCTGTCTTGAGTCCTCACTCCCGCTGGCTTCTCTGATATTGACAATTGTCTACCGGGAATCGTCCTCCTCATCCTCAGTCTGATATTTCACGTTTGCCAAATTTTTTTCATGCCTTGTGAGGCAGATTCGATGGCCGCAAAAAAAAGAGGGGAAAAAAATCGAGGGCTCCAGAGGTGGGGCAGATGATGGAGACTACTACGCACTCCTTCTCGGAAGCAATGTCGAGTAGACTAGAAAATCCTGCGCCACATGGTCTTTTCAGTTTGGTCTCGCTTGGGATGAAGTAGCAGTCGAGAAGGAGGGATGTATAACGTGTGCGCTGGTGTTATTCGTGAGGGAACCTGCTTCTACCCGAGTGTATACACTCGACGAGATTATATAGTGAACGAGAAAACAGATTATCTTGCCATTTTCTTAGGTGTTTCGCCCCCCCCTGGCGTTTTTTTTTCCCCCTTTGTCTCTCCGCCATATTCCAAAAATCGGGTGTTCAGAGCTGGAAATTATAATGAGCCCATAATTTCTTAACAAATACTTCCTCCCATTGACGTTCTCCTCCATCCCCATCATTCGCCATCTTCCTTATTTTTTTTTTCCTTTTTTGGTATAGAACAGTTTTGGCTCTCACGGGATAATCAGGTGCAATGCCGGGGAAACAATAAAAAAAATTGGACAAGTGAGGGATTTCAGGGGAGGGGGGATTGCCGTGTATACTTCACTTCTTCTTTTTCTTTCATACAAACGGATGAATGACCGACGTGGAGGAGGCTTGTGACTCTGTTCGCAAAGCACTTAGCATAAATTATCGGGTAGACTGCGTGCCCATGTATTTTTAGAGACTCCAAACCTCCGAGCGGCGAAAATTGAGCCAAACATTTTTTTTTCCTCTCTCTCACTCTCTCGCGTTCGCTCGCTCGCTCCCACTTCATCTGCTGGTCGTTTCATTATCCTTGAAATGTACTTTATTATTTCGGTGATGCAAAGGCCACACCTCAAGGTCACTAAAACTGAGCAATCCATGTCCACCGGAGTTTGTTTATTTCCCCGATCATTGATGAATGTGAGACAGCATGAGGGCAATGTGTGCGTTAGGTAACTCCAACTTTTACTTGAACTCCTCGTATTTTCATCCTCCCTCATATCATCAACATTTCGCACTCGTCCAGGATCGGTTGACTGTTTCGCCTGGATTAATAACGTCGCCCATACGTACGGATAAAGCATGCAGCCGAGGTTTTGCAGATGCTGACCATGTATTCAAGTTACGCTGGCTCACGTACATGTGTGCTCGCCTGTGAGAGAGTGTTGAGCGAAGAGAAGGAGGGAGGCGAGGACGAGAAGCAAGACAGCCAGAGAAGGTGGAGGTATGCCGGCCACAACCCGTGGGAACCGACTCCTGAGTGAGCTGCGTACTCCCTCTCACTCTCTTATTCCTCGTCGCTTTCCTTCTCCTCTACTTGCCTCTGCCTTTCTTTCCTTACCTCTTTATCTCACCAACGTTCGTATTTCATTCCTCCCCCACCTCCACCCTCACCCCCCTCATCTTTTACTTTTCATTCGTTTCGTCGACGCTCTAACCCCCATAGTTTTTCAACCCAACCCCGTCCCCCCCCTCCTCTTTCACTTTTTCTCTCGCTTCCAATTCCAATATAAAACTTCACCGGCGTCCGCTCGTTTCCATTAAACAAAGAAAGTTTATATCAAAGTATGCTCTGCACATGCACTGGACGTCTATGTATTAAGTGTGTGTCTGGGTGTGTGCGTGTGTGTGTGTGTGTGAGGGAGTTTAAAGGATACGAGCGAGAGGAGGATCGCCGAAACGCACCCAACATTGTTTCCCTTGTGAAATGTCGGTCCACGGTTTTTACCATTTCAATGTGTGTTTCGGATGTCTCTCTTCTTTTTTATTCTACTCTTATCCCCCCCCTCATTTCATTTGAATCCTTTTATTTTATTTATATATATATTTTTTTTCGTCGGCTTCAATTCCAATCGCGGTTATAAATTTGCGGAGAACGATCACGGTGGCATTTATCTCTTCCTCGGTAATTCATCTTAACGTTTTTTCTTTTGCCAGCCACTCGAACGAATAAAAAAAAAAGGGGAAAAACAAATCACATGTGATATATATCTGTACGGATTTTTTTGTTTTTAATTGTTTTTAAAGCCTCCCTTTTTACGGGGAGACGACGAAAAAGCCAACTTATTTGTCATGATTCGCTGAAATTTGCGCAGCAAATGACACGGACGAAATAACTCTATTACCCTACCCCATTTGTTGTCATCACATGCATGCAATTTGTTTTTTTTTTTTCTCGTGCCTCCAGACTCACGGGGCGGATATAAACATTAATTATTCAGTGTACGTAACGGGACTGTGTGTATGCATGTCGTTGACGTTTTAATAATTAAATACAAACAGGCGAGAAAAAGGTGGAGGGGAATTTCAGGAGGCCCGGGGAGGGATAATAATTGTCTCGTTAAATAGTTTAACGTGATATTTGCCGGTGTTGTTGGAGGATAATACGAACACTCACGATGTTTCCTGTCAAAATGCCCGATAATTTCTCGCAACTTTCGTCGCTGTCATTTATCAGGCCAACGCCGGAGTCGGAGGGGGGAAAAAAATGTAGATAGAATTTTTTTTCTCAAGGTAACCCGTTGGAGAAGTTGTTCTCAACGACTGTAACACGTGTGGACGTTCCTAGCACGCGTCGTCTAACCTCCCCCCCCCCTCCTGTTATCTGTTGTTTTTCATATACCTACAGCGATGATTTATGTGACGAACTACGGAAGTCAGTGTTGAACGAAATTCCACTCGGCATCGCTCACTTCCGTTATCCTGAACAGTGATCCGCCATTTTTTTAAATTATTGTTCTTTTTTTTTTATTTAATTGTTTTTTTGCCTCGGCTGTGACCCGCTGGTAAATACTTTTATCACAGCCCCCGGGGCATCGCACGTACTTCACCCGTGGAAGTTTACAATTTCAGTCCACCCTCTTTTTCACTCCCTTCACTGACACAAACGCCAGGTGCACGTGCGTTTAATATCGTTATTCTACTGTCGTGACAGCGGTTGATAGTACAACACTCGGCTGTGGTGTTGTTTTAAGTTGGCAATTAATTGCAGTATACCACTGCACACGATCATGCCAGATGCCATCAGTTATATTGATTGTTGTTTAATTAATTATTTATTATTAGTGGCTTGATGTGAATTGGTTCAATGAATGATTGATATTTTTCTGTCAACAGGGGACATTCTCGTTGATTGTCGAGGCGTACCACGAGGTTGAAAACATCACTGGACATTCGCCTGGTGAGTTGAATTATCTTGTTGAATAATTTTTAGTATTGTCGGGGAGGATGTCAGTCTGTGCCCACCGATGTTGATATTTGTAAGAGTATTTAGGTTTTCCTTGGCAGGTAGTTGATCAATTATTCTGGTGCTTTGAGAAATTGTGGATTTAATAATAGTATATTTCGTGACGAGTGGTTTTTGCCGAGTGGGAGGCTCGTGATATAATCCCAGGAGTAAAAAAACACTTTTTTTACGAGTGGCGAACATCATTTTTCATCTCAATGCGGCGAAAAAGTAGTTTTTCGTCCCTGGCGCCGGAAAAATATTATACGTCACTCGGCGATAAAAGTATTATATGACTCACGTGAAAGCCACATTCGTCACACAGTACTTTCATCGCCTGGTGACATAATGTACTACTCCTATTACTATTCGATATATTTATAACGAGAATTCGTCAGTCAATTATAAGACAACTAATTCGCTAGACCGCCAGCGCCGGACTGACGTTGCTGTGTCACCCATCCTCTCAGGTACTCACTCACACTCATACATTAATGGTGTGTACCTCAAATTTCCACCATCAAACCTCCCAAAAGTTACTTTTCCGACACAGCGTGATGAAATAGTACATTTCGTAACAAGTCACAAAAAATAGTTTTTGGCGAGTGGGAGGTTTATATCACGAGCCGAAGGCGAGTGATATAATCCCACGAGTCAAAAACTACTTTTTTCACGTGTTACGAACAATATTTTACTTTTCCGACACAGCGTGATGAAATAGTATATTTCGTAACAAGTGAAAAAAAAAATGGTTTTTGGCGAGCGGGAGGTTTATAATCCCACGAGTCAAAAGTCACTTTTTCCACGAGTTACGAACATAATTTTTCATCTCAGAGTGTTGAAAAAGTACTTTTCAGTCCTCTCCGCTTCTCGTCGAGTGAGTGAAAAGTTACTTTTCCGACACAGCGCGATCAGTCAGTACAATTTGAAGGCTCACGCCGGACTGTTTCACTCGTCAGAATCAAGGCTACTCGTCAGCCCGTAGTACGGGGAAAGGAAGACAATTTCGGGAGTCGATCGTCCCCTCATCATCATTACTATCAATATCAATACTCCCTCCAATCACAATATCATCATTGTGAGTAAACTGCGGCTGGAAAAGTCCATTTGCTCGTGATAACATAAGCATCAAGTGATTAATTCCTGCATGCAAGGTACATGATACTCCTCGAAGGGATACTCACGCCGGGGATTTACCCCGTGGGCATGTGCGGGCCAGCTGGATTATATGTTAAAATGCGGTATATGGGTAGAGAGAGAGAGGGAGAGCGGGGGACAGCGACGAGACAAAGACCAAGCGAGAAGCCACTTCCGCTCGTGTGCGACATTTACCAGATACCTCTGTCTGTAAAAAAAAAAAACTATAAAATAAAAACAACTCGAGTGCAATGCGCGACGTGTTATCGCCCTCACCTTTGAAGTAGCTTTAATTTTCCGTTATTTCGCTGTATCGGACCGCCTCTTGTGTCCAACCATTGCCACCAGCTCGCTCACTCGTGATTGCTCAACACATATCGCCTTACGACGCACTCGGCCTGCCGTCAAAGTCGTCCAAGTGCACCAACGGAATCATCCTTCTGTAGATTAAAATAAGCGTGTTCTGGCATGATGGAATGGGGGGAAGGGGGGAGGGACGCTGGGGAAAATGACAAGTGTGAATGGAGCAGGACGGAGTGGGTACTACCTTCGAGCCACTAGTGTTTCCTTCCTGTGTAACCGAAGAGGATCTGCCGGGACACAACGAGAGGGTAATGCGACACTCAAACCCCATTGGTTATACACACGAGACTACACGTCTTCACTAGTCACAAGCCGGAATCAAATGTCTACTATTTTAACTAGCGAGCAGGGGGGACTGGGACACATTCTTTTGCGCTCATACCTGCCCTCTCTAGCCCCCCCTATTTAATTTTTTTTCACACCCCCCCCGGTAAATGCTTTAAGTGAGGGAAAGACAATTAAACGAATCGAGTTCTCTAATTTTTTTCATCGTCTATCCATTTTCGCTCCCATTTTTTTGTTTCTTGGCCGTGGCTTTTTTTTTTTTACGGTGAAGTAGAAGAAAAAATACAAAAACGATTTCTCGAAGTGCTTCCGTAGAATATCCAGGGCAATATACATACAAGGGGGGTTTTTAGGAGAACATTTCGGCGGAGTTTTTACGTGTAGAATAAGGCGAAGTAGGAGGGGAAAAGAGAGAGAGAGAGAGAGAGGGAGAGAAAAAAAACAGAAATACTGGCACGCAACCATCACCACGAAACGAGGCCCTTCATTGCTGGACTTACTGTTCAGATGCTGGCGCTCGCTTCCTTCTCACAATCGTTTTCAGACCCATTTCTCTTCTTCATCCCCAACCGGGTTTCCTTTATTTCTTTGGCTACGTTTTTTTTTCCCCCGGCTTTTTTTTTATTCTCTACCTGCATTTTGTACTACACACCTGCGAGACCCAGAGGTTGGAGTTGAAAAAAAAAATCCTCCTATTTTTGGTATTAGTTTGGCTTTTGAGAATTAATAGACCGGTGGAATCACGCGATAAAAATTATCTCCTAGGATTTTTTTTCCGCGCGTGTTCCTTTTTTTTTTCTAGTCTTCTAAAATACACCCGATCGGGCCGGTTGGCCAGCAGTTCCGTTTCTAGACCGTCAGATGTGTCCTGATTTTTTTTTTCTCTCTTCGAGTAACCGAAAATTACCGCTGATTGCTTCTAAACGAAAAGAAAAAAAGTCGAAAAATTTTACCCTCCCCTAGGATAGACCGCCAGATAAAGGGAGACAAGGAGAGGAGAAAAAATATCCCCCTCCCCCTCGTCGCAATTTATCCGGCAGTTGCCTCAAAATAAAACCCAATGGAGTTGGATAAATTGTTGGAAACATAACCTACAGTTTAAGCGCTACTCGAAAACTAACTACTGAATATTCTTCAATTTTATACGATCATTCACCTCGAGCGGGGCGTCTTACTGATACTCTTCTTGAAACCGCGTCGAGACGGCCGTGAGAGCCAAATCAAGTAGCGCCAGGCGCATCATCTGCCGGTGCCGGTATAACTCTTGAGTGGCGCTCTCCTCCGTATGCGCCTCCCCTCCTCCCTCTCGGCTGCCTTACCCCTTTTACGCACAGACTGCCGTTTTCGTAGGCCATGCCACTTCCCTTCTGGGAACAAAGATGCGCGAGAAGAATTGGCTTGAGCGTTCAAGAAAGAGAGAAGGACTTTAAGTATCTTCGGGCACGCTATCCGGACGAAAATTGCCCACTCCACGGATCCTTCGCCCCCTCCCCCTCCTCCTCCCCCTCCCAGTTCCCTACTGTTTCTCAGCGAGAGGTTTTTCCCATTTGTATTACAGTTGACGGACAAACAGAGGACAATTATCACCAGCACTGGTATCATATTCTACCTCAACTTGCACTTGACTCAAATGATTGTCTTCACCACCAACTTCTCATCCTACTACTCCACCCAATATTCCTCAAAACTGGCGTGAAAAAATGGATCCTTTTACTTTCCACCAGGGGGAGAGGGAGGAGTGCATAACGGGGCCCCTCTTTACCTGTTCCCCGAGGCCATAAAATGAGACGAGAAATGACGGTTGAAAAGATGGAGAAATAAGGTGAAGTGGATACATAAAATGGCGGGTGGGGGAGCGGGGGAAAAAAAACAGACGCGATAAGGAAAAGAAGAGAGAAAAAAAAAGGGATGAAAGAGCGTTTCTTTCCCAGAGTCTACGTAATGTACTCACTCTCGGTGTATATACTCTTCTTTCTGCCGGATGCGTACCGTCGGTGGAGTAGCAATAGCGGACGAGCGTCCGGTCTGGCCAGGGGCTCGGGGCCGATGCACTTCGATCATCGGTACTGCACAGCAACTTCATCTTATTCATGTGCATCAACTCTGTGACAATGGGAGTAATGTTGGAATTAATTTGGGCTTTTTTTTTCTTCTTTGCTTTGCAGAAAAAGTACTCATAAGGAGGTACATGGACCAACGGTGGCTGGATGTTGGCACTGATTGGACAGCTGCTGAGTATGTTGATGGTGGTACACGTGTGACATTTGCATTCAGGGTCACTTGTAAGGCGCACAATTATGGAAAGGGATGTGAAAAAATATGCAATCCAAGGGACGACATCTTTGGACACTACAGTTGCAGTCCAACTGGCGAGCGGGTCTGTCTGTCGGGATGGAAGGGCGACTACTGTGCTAATCGTGAGTATTGAAGTCTTGGTTTTTGTTTTTAATAGTTATTCCTTCATCGGGCTACCGGGCTTTTTCACTGAAGTCGTCATTCTGAATGAGAAAAAGAAAATTGGAAGGCAGGAATTGAATTCAATTCTCAGGCTTTTTTATCCGGATCGCGGGGATTATTTTTTCCCACTAATTATTTTTAAACATCAAAGATTATCGATTAATTGAGGTGAATTGAGTTGAACGTGCCTAAATTATTTACAATATTTGATAAAAACTGTAAATATTATCTCGTTTACATTTAATTCACTCGACAAAACGTTCCGCGAGCTTTTAATTGACGATTGCAATAATTTCGTAATGATAAGACTGAATTTATTTGGGGAGAACGTACCCCCGGGGGTGGTTGGCAGAAGGGGGGGGGGGGGCAGGGAAACAATCGTTAGCTGCACTTGCGGCAGTGGATGTAACAACAATTGTTCCCATTATGATTTGATACGAATGGTTGAAAGTGAAATCGGGGGTGTAGCGTGCTTTATTCTTTTTCTCGGGATTATTTCGGTGGGCAATGGGTAGTTGGCTAGCCAGCGGGGCGAGAAGGGAGAGAAGGAGGCAGAGGCCAAAAGCAGCTGCGACGCGCGAGCCCAGGGCCCCTGGGCCCAGGGCTTGGCTTCGACAGCTGCCTCTGGTTCGGGTGCTTTAACCAAACAGCTGCGCCCGACTTTACTCTCGACTACTTCTCCTTCATATCCATCTGTCCTTATTTTTCTTTACTATATGAGAAGACGTACCTACATCGAATGTCGGTACCTGCTTTTTCCAGAATTGTATACCTGAAAAACCGATGCCCCCCTCCTCTCTCTGTCTCTTCGGCAACCTTGAGGGGGGGGGTTTTTTTTGTTGTTTTTTTTT
>JAPYZM010000965.1:0-25377 GCA_030522845.1 Psyttalia concolor
AACTTCTTTCTCTCTATATAAAATCTAATTACAGTGAAATCAAATTAAATTAAAACCAAACTAAAATCTCTGTATAAAATTAAATCCTCAAAAAAGCACACAAAACTCCCGCCATATCGTCACTTCCGTCGCCAATTGCACATAGAGTTGAGGAAAATTCAGGCACAGGTGGAACGACTGTACAATTGCTTACCCAACTTCGTAAACAATCTAAATTTGTATGTCATTGTCTTCTATTCACTAATTGTTATAATTCACAGTGTACATAGCCGAGAATATGCACAGTCGTAGAGTAAATACGCCTCCCCCTCTCCGCCCGGCGAACCGCATTATTTTTCTCGCAATAAAATCCGGCCCTAGTGGCGCTAGTGGCGAAAGCTGTTGTTTTCTCCAATTTCCGGTCTAAACAATTTCTCCACAAAAGGGAAATTGTAGATCAGTGAGGAAAAAACTTCGACAGGCCCAAACTCTCAGTCGATTATTTTAATCGTGTAATCACCCACGAAATCGGACCTCCGTCATTCCTCTCGCCGGCAACAGATTCTCCCCAGTGTTAATTCTCCCCACGTATATTGCGTATTGACATCCACGGCAGATGGCCAAATCGCCTATCGCTCGGTGAATTCTTCAATGGCGGCCCTTGTTTCACACATGTCGCTCGCAAGCGTAAATTTCCCAGTTGTAAACACATTACTCCCCTCGCCGGTCCAATTTACGTCGTCTATTAACGCGAATTAATCGGTTCACCGAGCTTCGTCTATCGATTTTTCCTCTTGGAAGGGACAAGTCCAATCCCGAGTGAGTGCTGAACGAGTGAAAAGCGGGGGTATCAGGAGTTAATTGGTCATTTGCAGAGATTGTTCATCGTCGGGAGCTTTGAGTGAGTGCTATAACCTTCCAGAATGGATCAGGAGAGCAGGAGGAAGGGACCTCGGAGTCCCAGTGCGGACTCTGACGACTCATCTCACCGACGGAGATCTAGAAAGTACGACAGGGATAGGTCGCCCTCTCCCAGGAGAACGAGGTACAGGCGGTCCAGGTCGAGGGAGAGAAGGTCTGGCTCCAGGGAGAGGAGGCGAAAGGAGACGAGATCTCAGGATTGGAACAAATCCAATCCTCAGACAACTCCTGCAACCACTACAACCAGTAGTAACAGCGCTTATGTGCCACCGGTTCATACTCAGTATCAGGTAATTTTATGTTTTGGAAAAAAGGAAAAAATGGCTCATTCGATTCAAACAAAAATTTTCACAGGCTAAAAGCACTCGGTCAATGGCCAGTCACAAAATCTTTGCGAGCAATTTCCCTAAAAGTTAAAAAAAATCAATAAATAAAAAGTCCGTTTGAATTTTTTTCTCCTATTACGAGAAATCTCTTGTTAGGAATAAATAAACTTTTTTTTTAATTTCATAATGTTGAATGAAACTTTTTATTAAATTCTAGGAAGTAATTGATTTCAAATAAACTATTTACTTAACTAGAATCAACAATTTAATCATTTGCAAACATTTCACTGAAGATATTTAAAAATTTCTGTTTATTGTCTTTGTGGACCAAATAAGTAATATGAATAGTTTATGGTTTAAAAAATTACGCAATTGACAAATTTCCGGCTTATTGATCACTTTAGTCTCCTTAATCTATCGATTTGCAAATATTTCTAGGTGAGTCTAACAAATGAATTACCTCAACCGAAGACAATAGAATAAAAAAATCTTTATTTGATCAAAATGAAGAATTTATAAACAAATTTACATTACAATTTGTTTCGGTTGCAGTCTATCAGCTTCATCAACTTTAAAAAGTAATATTCATATGCAGTTTAGTAACAATTATCCCATAAATTATTAACGAAGCAAACTAAACATAAAAATACTCTATCATTCGGTAATCCTATCCAATCTACTTTTTCCTTTTTTTTGTACTCTGTACTCTTATCAAAACTTGGAATCACTCGATCCCTCCAATTAAAGAATTGAAATGCCAGATTACTTTCAATAGATAATCAAACACTTGAAATCTTTGAATTTATGCTCTACAAAAATATTGAATTACAACTAATTGTGATAAACGTAATAACACATAATCCGAGTCGTCATATCATCGAAGAGTAATGATTACTATTGGAAAATGGGAGAAACGAACTAAATAATTTGGACGACTCGACTTAACATTACTTCTAAAATGAACTTTATTTAGCGCAAGAAAGGCACGACTGTTCACCAAGACAGTGGTCGAAAGGCTCAACTATAATAAAAATGACAGACCCTTACTGCCAAACCCATGGAAAAGTTTATGACACTAGAGTACAGAACCTCTCCTCAAATTTGGACGCATGTCCCGGCTTAAACCGCTCTCGAGTTTGCAGTACAACCGCTCATAAATGAGTCCAGAGAAATTTGCCAGAGATCGTTTTTCCTGAATGTCATAAATATTTGTCGAGTAGTTTTTTTGGAAAGCTGTGAATGTATCGTCCTACATTCCAACAATTACTCAATACTCCTGGTCATGAACTCCGTTTGACGACAATTCTGTTTTCCCATTTAAGGCCCCGCTGCCACCGAATCCAGCCCCGGCCCCGCCGCAGCCGATTCCACCGTACAACCAGGGCTACGGGAATTATAACTACAACTATACCCCCGGCTACGACTACACTTATCAGCAAACAGCCGGCTATCGTAGTGTAAGTGCAAAAGAATACTTTAACACAGCATTTGAACAATTACAATGTACGTGGCGGCTGATAATACGACGCTATAACCGTAAAACTCATGCTCCGTGCGATATGCTGCGCAGCATAGGCTTTTTTTTAAATATTTCATAAGTATATGGTAGCAATCGATCATCATAAAACGTGAGGAGGACTTGAATTTTCAAATATATACATTATACATTTGAATATTGCTCGAGTGTCTCAATAAGTAATTACGGAGAGTAATTTTCATGATGTTATGAATTATTCTTTTGGATAATCCCCAGTGAAATGTACGGAAAGGTAAGGACATTGGTCGATCCAATAAAAACATGGATATCTGATTTTTATTATTTTTATTATAGGATTATCCACCCCCTAATTGGCAGGGGGGGCAGGTGGCTTACAATAATCAACCAGCTCCCTCGTCGGCTCTACCGCCCAATGAAGCATCAAGACCTGTCGAGCCAGTACCCCCAGGACTTGCTGCACCTGTGCCAAGACCGGAAGATGCCAAGAAAGAAGGTAAATTCATCATTCTCAGTGCGACATTTCGTGCGCTACTCTCAGAGCTGGGTACTTTATTTAATGTTTTTTTTTACACAAGTTAGTGTTATTCACTTGCTATTTTGCTCTGTCTGGGGGAAAAGTGGAATTGTA
The DNA here is from genome assembly GCA_030522845.1 of Psyttalia concolor. Lineage (NCBI taxonomy): Eukaryota > Metazoa > Arthropoda > Insecta > Hymenoptera > Braconidae > Psyttalia > Psyttalia concolor. Next base: position 3,353 of record JAPYZM010000965.1, read on the forward strand.
TTGCGTTTTCTCACGGTTTCAATGAATGTCGCACAGCGTAGAAGGCACATTACACAGCAAAATATTGTAGATGAGCATTTTGATGTTGATATGTTAGAACTAATCATTATCTCCACAGGTGTTTAATAATTTATTAGAAAAAATAGGTGAGCTTTGTAAGAAATCGGATAGACATGCCATTAATTTTAGTTTCAATTCTTCAAAAGTGTAGAATTTAATTTAGAAATATTTTTATTTCGAAATTTCGGAAGTATTAATTTGCTAAAATGCGCAATAATTGCTAGAGGTTGAACCATTCCATCTAGTGAATTGAATAATTTTTTTAATAAGAAGTGAATGAAGCCAGAAAAAATTTGAAGTTACGTTTCATAGAAATTCTAAAACAATCAAATAATCAATCATATGAAATTATAATAAACAATTAACAATTTAATTGATTAAAATTCTACAGTGAGTGGTATTTAAAATTTATGCTGATATATGTGAATGGAACTTTTCCATAACAATTCTTCTTTCTTCATTTGTTCTTGATACGTATGAAGCTTGACGAATTAAACAATTACAATGCCATTTCATTTGTTTTAACGACATTGAAGTAACGAGTAGTAATGGATATTTGAAGGAGTAATTCACATAGAGTTATACCCAGCTCTGGCTTTTCTCATTATTTTCATCTTTATTAAGCTATTCAAGCTGAAGTTAAGCAGCAACGAGCGACACTGGTGAAGCAGCGAGACGGTTATGTGAAGAAATCGACGACTCTCCAAAGAGAATTGGAAATTCTACGTCAGCAGTGCGATGAGATTGGAAAAGAGGGTGGACGTGAGAATAACAGGATTGTCAAGGAGAATCAGAAGCTGCAGGTGATTACACGCACAATATTATCCATCAAAGGAAAAACATTTTATTGAAACTATTTTCCCATTTTTTACAGGTGGAGATACAGAATAAAATGAGATCGATTCACAATGTGATCGACATGTTGACTGGGATAATCGGAGATGAGGCGACTATTGACGATCTGAAAACAAGATTCAAGAATGACCCACCGAAAAAATTGTCTCGCAGTCCCAATGAGGATTTCCCTAAGCCCAATCCACCGGATACACCCGAGAAGTCGTCGGCTTCCGAGAATGAGAAAGAGATCAAGAGTGATAGGGATAGGAAGTCGGCGAGAAATATTGAGGAGGATACTAAACCAATGTACAATTTTGTTCACTATGATCCGGAGATGCATTGGTGCAAAATTTGCGATATTTTTCCAAAGACTGCCAAGGAGTATTTGAACCATCTCCATTCCGCTGGCCACAAGGAAACTTGTTTGGTAAGTAATCAATTTTCCTCCATTTGTTTTGGAAAAAAAACGCATTCGATGCCAAAACTCAATCAGTACTCCATAAAAAAAAAAAACGGAAAAATAGATAAAATATAATGTAAACAAATACAAAAATGAGAATTGAACGTTTCGAGAAGTTAATGAGATTTTTAAAAGGATTAGACAATATAAAATGGTGTTTAATAATTTTCATGTTTTCTGTCTGGATTTTAGGAGCGTAAGATCGTCGATATGCCATGGCATGAGAAGAATGGAGAGGGAACAGAAAAGGAAGTGCCGTATTATCCTGGCCTGCCAACTAAAAGGATACCAATCAAAGGTACGATCATACTTTCAATGGACATTTACTAATTAGTATACAATTCCGTAGCTTGTGCACAGAAACAGTTGTTTCACTGGTATGTATTGAAGAGAAAAATCACGCGATGATTTTTGCTCGATATTGCTCAAAAATCTCTCCAATCGAACTTGTACAAACTACTGTAGAATTTCACGTTCTCTTCGGAACACTCATTGGAGTAGACCAATTTTTGAGCAATATCTCCATGAAAAATCAGAGGGATCAGTGAATGGATCTGCATCTGCACAGGACGCATCTTCAATAACCAAAATATTATTCCAATCTATCGTGAAATCACATTTTGCCAACTTGAGTATCAACATTGAGTGAGGACAAGTGCAGTGAAAACATTGTGCTATTATTAATTTAGGAAAAGTGTTGAACAAAGTACATGAAGTGCCATGTGCGTAGTTCCATCGATAGATTTTACCAGTGTATAGTACAAAATTTTTTATAAAATAATTATTTCATCGTGTGAAAAACGAAAATTTATCCATTGTCAATCTGAAATAATTGTAATTACTCATGTACTTGATCTGTAAAGTTTGTGTAGTGGAATAAAACGTGTCAAAACCCACCCCACCACCTCCTCTTTCAGGGTGCTTCTGGCGTCGAACGTGGATGGAAGATACTCAGTATTTTGATACTCAACGATAAATGAAATGAAAAATAATCTGAAAAATCATCCCTTTAACGTATCGATCTTTGTTTTTCAGTGACTTGAGTGTTTCGAGGCTGAGCACAAGGTCATTCTTTATGAACTTATGAAAGTTTATGACGTTAATAACAGCACATAAATTTCACTCATGCCATTTTATATTTGATTATAGGACTTCAATTCTTCAGCGCTGCAACAGCCTGGTATTGCAAACTCTGTGACTCGTGGATTGGTGATCTCCACTGCGCCAGTCTTCACTTGAAGTCAAAGCGACACTCTGAGCATTATTCGGTGAGCATTTTTTGCAATTTTATTTGTTTAATCAACTCAAAACAGCTGAAGTTAATGACACGACTTGTAAATTATACGGCAATGACAATAAACGCAATACGATTTACTTATTTGCCCTGGACGTCAAGGATAGTAGGTATGAAGTACTGAAAATTGAAGACACAAAAATTTATAAAAACAAGATTTCCTATTTTTAGACCAATTATTATTATTAATAATTATTATTATTAGTTATTATTATTTTGATCAATTTTCTAAAAGTTGATCTGTGAGGAAATGTAAAGAATGAATCAAAAATAGGAAATGTGAAAATCGAACGTTTCCTTTCCGAGCCGAAAATGAAAGTTTCCTATTCTCATAAAAACAACGATTCCCTCAAATTCCAGCGATTCGTCGAGCAAAGTCCTCACTGGGAGACCGACTGGATGGCGGACCGTGAGAAGGCCTTTTCGGACGAGCGCCAGAAGCAGATGCAACTCGAGCTACAAAAACAAAAGGAGGACGAGCCCCCGCCGCTACCACTGCCGCCGCCAAAGTCCAAGAAATCAAAGAAATCCAAGAAGAATAAAAAAAAGTCCAAAAAGCGAAAAAACAAAAGTAGCAACAGCGACAGTTCGAGTGACACGGAAAATACAGACACAGACTCAGACCAAGACATGTCCAAGAGCATTCGAGTGGCGATGCGAAACAAGATGAAAGCCTCGACCCAGGCGATCCTCAACGAAGAGATTGATTACCACGGGATCAAAATGAAGGGCCACTGGAGTCACGCGCCTCAGAGTAAAGTAGACAATCACTCGCAGGAGAACGACGATCGCCAGCTGCTAAATTCTATTCGCGAGAAACTGAAGGCAAAGCAAGAAGAGGAGATGAAGCAGAAGAACGAGAGACGGGTAAGTCAGGAGCAGTCGGTGGTTGTAGTTGAGCCCGAGAAGACCTACCCCCCAAAGCCAGAGCCCCCCCTGGAGGCTTGGGGCCCGAAGGAGCCGCCTAAGCCCTTCTGGATAAAAAAAGACGACGAGAAGACCGCCAAATCAACGGACATTCCAAAATCCGAAGACATTCCCAAGCTTCACATGGGGTTTTGGACAAAACAGCAGGTGAACGTGTCAGTAAAACCTCCGGAAAAGCCCGAAAAAGAAGAGGAGAGAGATAGAGATCGAGACAGAGACCGTTACCGAGACGACCGTGACAGAAAATACGAGAGACGCGATGACAAGTATCACAGCAGGTATGACAGATACGACAGGCGACGAGACAGAGATCGAGATCGTGATTACTACGACGACAGAAGAAAGGATAGACGAGGGGATGAGAGCCCCAGACGTGAGAGAAGCTGGAGAGAGAGCCCCAAGCGTAATTACGACAAGTACAAAGAGAGGAGGGACGAGGAGTCCACTGAGGAGTCAAAATTTGAGAAGAAAACAAATGAATTGGCTAAACAAAAAAAAAGCTCGGCACCTTTAAAAAAACCAACAGCCCCAGCGCCAGCCAAGGGCAAGCTCCCTTTCATTGGTAGACTACCGTTGTTTAAAAAGAAGAATGAGGAGGTGAAGACGACTGAGAGAGACATTACCCCGTTGCCTTATGTGCAGAGTAAATTTGAGGACACACCACAGGTGCCATCTGAGATAATAAATCCACCTGGTGTAGTTCACATAACGAAATTGGCAACACCTGTTGCTCTGAACAACATTCCAGCCAAGGGTCAACCCATGAAGATTTTGGTAGCACCACCACCTCCAGTATTGAATACCATGTCGGTAGCCAAGAGTTCAGCACCTCTGACGACGCAGGTAGTTGATATGGAGATCGAGGACCAATCTGAGGAGACGATAATTGAGGAGGCCGCTGTAGAGAATTCAAAGGGTAGTGCATCGTCACATCCTGACAAGAATTTTTCTGCTGGCCAGAATGACGTGACTCCTATTGTATTCAGCACAACTCAACCGCCTCCTTTCATACCGACGAATCCTCCTCCTTTCGTTCAGAATGCACCGAGATTTGCAGTGAGACCTCCACCTGTTGCCTTCAGCCATCCTCCACCGGCTCAGACCCCTTACGCACCGATGGCGATGCCCATGGTGGAGAATGCTCATCCTGAGGCTGTGGAGACACCGGAGGTGGGCAAAACAGCTGCTGATCCCAGTCAACCACTTCCTGAAGACCTGCAGGAAGCTCTTAATATCATTTTCCCGAAGGATAATGCTGAGGCGAAGGACGACACTCAGGTCGAGCATAATATCATGTATGGGTCCATGTATGATAGCATGTTGGGCTGTGTTGGGTATGGGCCGGAGTACATGGATCAACCACCGCCGGAGATAACTCAAGCTGAAGTCGAACCTGATGGACAACCTGGACCCGATGATCTCAGAATGCTTGGCATTGACGAAGGTGATACTATTCTGTAATTAGTGCTTTGAATTTGAGGGTGGAGGAGGAGTTCAATTGTGAGATAGTTTTTACATGGTAACTGATTGTCAAGATGAAATTTATTATTCTATCTTGTAGGGTGAGTGTCTCTATTCGCAAAGGAAATTTTATTTGTTACATTCTAGTGTGTACTTTGATTTATTATTGTAGGTAATAAAGAGAGTTGATGCGAGAGATGTTGTATACTAATTTATTGAAGGTCCATTTTGGTCAATTCTTTTATAAAATGTTGATATACTGCATTCGTTAATTTCTAGGCAAGTTCGTTTCTTTGATTAGGTCATTGGGTTAAAAGCACGATTTTTTGAAAATTTAGTTATGCCGAAGAGGTTTTGAAAGATGTTGGAACTGTTTTCTTCCTGCTTCGGAAAATAATAACAGTATTGAAGGTTACTTTGTATTTTTTATCTCTCGAAGTACAAAAAAACGCGTCCAATTCTCTTCATTTTTCCTCATTCGTGGCAATACAAAATGCCATGCAAGACAACGAATAAACCTTCAAATTTAAACAGGAGTGGAATACCGGAATGACTTATTTACCATTTAAATTGCAGTGTTATTAGGCAGCATCGCCACATATTTGTGGAACAATCATTCGTGCACCGATGGAATTTTAGTTTCTTATTTAATATCACAATGAAAGTTCGTTTGTTCTCGATTAATCCAATATTCAATAAAAAAAATCCTCTAGATATAACGATAACACGATCTCCATGGCACTGACATAGTTCTCCAAACGAACAAAACTGATCTACATAAAATGACTAAGTAGCAAGTTGAAATTTAATTTTTCAGTGACAATTTTGTTGAAAAAATCGAATGTAAATTCATAGATTGGAATGATCCACTACTCAAATCCCTCGGAAAAATTTTGGTAATTTAGGAATGCAAGATCAATACTACACTTATAAACAATGTCATCAAACTTAACATAATATGCGGCATTATTGAAATTGACGTATATTGGTAGATAAAGAAACTCATGGTGTTTCTCTGGCTTTTGCTCTCTCGAATGTTAAACCTCATATTTGAAGAACCAGTCCAGCGCTGGAGATATTGTCGCCACCTCCAGCGGTTTGACTAGCTTCGGTGCACACTAGAACCGGTGCAACGCACACTTCAACTGCAACATCGAGATTGCTCATTTTTATGACTTCGTCCCAACAGGAAACTGGTTTCTCGGTGTTCATTGGTATTCTGGTGCCCGATACTTTTGACGTGGAGAAACTATCGTCCATTATGAGAGTCGCTTTGGCGACATCAATCTGGAGATGATATATTTTTTTAGATTACATGAGAGAAAATGATTAATAAATCTTCGATGGAATTTTATTTATGAAAATACTTTTAAAAAAACATTGAATTTAATTTTGTTATCAAAGTAATTCTATTGGGAACTTTTTTGTTCAATTCTTTGGCGGAAATATTTAATGAGAAAGACAAAATTGTTGGCTACGTGAATTTTCTGCGCGAGCATATTCCCTATTGGTTTGGTACGAAGAAAATAATTGGTTAATAATAATAATACTAATTACTAATTAATGGATATTTGTTGATTTTTCAAGAAAGATTGTATTGGAAGAGTTGTCTGCCCAGTGTAATCAAAATTGATTTTTCAGTTGTTTAGGCAATAAATGAATTAAAAAATACTGTAATGAGTCTTCGTACTTACAGTACTAGTCCCACACACGTGACGATGAGCCACCAGAGAAGCCTTAGCGGCAGCAGCCATAGTGTTCTTCCAGGCAGAGTTCTTAACCGTCAGAATCGCCTGATAGGCCAGCGTATGAACGTGAATCCTCGTCAGTTTTCTCGCATTTTCGATTCCCTCGCCCCTCTGCCTTATTAATTTAAACAAAAGCCTCATGTAATCGAGGATCGTGGCAACCCTGGGAGTTGAGTCAGCCACTAGTGAAACGTTTCCATAGTACATGGAATTGTACAAATTTGCAACTTCTTGTTCGTTCATTCCTAAACTATCGGTATAGGGTATTATCAGATCCTGGAGCTCTATCATTAAGCTCTTCTCGACGAACGAGGCCATCTCGAAATGGATTTTTGTGGATGGATTTTGCTGTATCATTTGGTGTTTTATTTTATTCATTCTTTCGGAACGAACGCCTGAGCAAAAAGAGAATTACATAAGTTTTTTAACTTCGGGTAATTATGTCTTCGGTGTTGAGTAATATGAAGCAACATTTGATTGAATAGAATATTTGAGCTTAAAAACGCGGAATTTTTCGCTGCGAATTACAACTAAGGGAAGAAAAATGCATTAATTATGAATAACGTTGTCAATAATTTTTAATGTGCCAGACAAATTGCGGATAATATATTAATTTCTCCGACCGATTGAAATTGTGAAATGAGATCGTTTGAAAAAGTTAGTTTGGAATGTATTAAAAGAAAAAAATGAATGAATTGAGGGACAATTTAAGGGACAAATATTTATACAAAAAAAAATGAATATAATATGATAAATACTTATCTATGTATAATAATAGAGACAATGGAGCATGCGAAGTTATTTAATTACCACTTCGTTGATTAAAAAAATATTCACGAAATGGAGAACTACAAATCGATTACTTAAACATTATAATGAGCAATATAGATGGTCTGGCTCTCCTTAGTCTATTTAAGGATGAAACGAATAGTAGATTTTAATTTACCCTTTTCAAATGGATAATTATCCATCATCTGCAGTCCACTGACGACAAACAAGTCTGGCCCAAATTCCGGCAGAAGTTTATCGAAATCCTCGAGCGAACTGATCATCGGATTGTTCGCGTCATTGTGCAGAATGTATCTGTTAGCCCGTGAGCTTGTGAAAGGTCCCCAGACCTCCCCATGCTTGTATTCCAAAATTAAATGCACATCGTCGCGCTCCACCTCACCCCCAACGACCTCGATCCCCTCGGGAATCATCAGCTTCAGTGATCGAGTCATTTTAGCCGCTAATAGAACGTCACAGCCCTCTTTGCTGAACCTCATCGCCATCACCGGGGCATTCCCACCGATGGCTGAGTACGAGGACGGAAACGACTTCGCCCTTTCCACCAGCTCGTCGAATAAATCGGCATCCGTCATGTAACGCCTGAGATTGTTTTTTATTCTATTTATTTTTTATGAATCGAGATTTGACGAGAATTCGAGTAAATCCATCCACTACTGAGTCATGATTGATTTAACGTAATGACGACGATATTATTCAATCAATCCAAGTGATGCTTTCCGGATAGAATATGTATAAATAAAATTTCATATACTCTGGGTTATTATTGAAGAATTGATAAAATCGAATTTATTATTTATTTAAGCCATCCACGAGTAGACATTTTTCCCAGAATTTAAGTAAAATTCTGTTAAGATTTTATTTGATACGACAGAATCAATAGATTTTTACTTTTCTACATGAATTCTTCTATTTTGTTATTTGTTTTCCGCAATATAAAAAGAAAACAACTTTAGAAATTCATTATATTGAGAAATTCGCATTGGAAAAAATCTGTACATTTATTTATTTGTTTAATTTCTCCAAAGGATAACCTATTGGAAAGTCGACGTGCCAGTTGTATTAGTTTAATAACATTGGGCACAGAATTGATGATTTTTCAAAGAGAACCTACATAGGTTAATGGACTTTCTTAGAGAAAGCACTAGGTTTTTCTGCTATATTTTCTCTCCAAGCTACTACTTCAGAAAAAAATGATTCAGTAAATGAATTTGAAACAAAACAATAATCAATCCGGATTAATCAATGATACCAAGAGAACAATTTTATCAGTTTGATGCAATTGATGATTAAAATCTGTTGAAATCCTGCAATTGATTATCTCGAATTGAAAAATTAATTCTTAATAGAGTTATTGGATCCGTTGAATTCCTCATTTACGAAAAAATCCCCGAAACTGGTTGAATCTGACAAACAAAAAAGTGTAAACTCACTCAGCAGCTGCTCCATGTCTAAAGTAATACGCAAAACTCTTGAGTAACTCCTCTTCAGTACTGATTTCATCGAAATGTTTTGGTTCTCCAACTTTTGGTGAATAATGGAGTAAGTGTTTGGTGTCGATGAATATATCGGTGCAGGCGCCGTAGCCTATGGCAACCTTGGGTCTCGCCGTAATTTCATGCTTCGTCTCGAGTTTCTCAAGACCATGGAGAACTGCTCGCAAACGATTTTGCAGCTCCTCATCTTGACTCCTCAAATAAATAGCCACTAGCACCACGAGAACTGTCAAAGCTGTTCCACAGCTCAATTTTTTTAACATTGTCTCTACGAGGTTGGACTGCTGGGACCGTTGGGGCTGAACTGGACTGAACTGAAACTGTTAAAACTGAACATGCCACGAGTTCGAGAGGCGCGATACGCATGACAAGTTTGAGCATACGAGTACGCCTTAAATGTCAGCAATGAGTTTCTCAAATTCCGTAATAGAAGAGGAGGCAGGAGATACTGTTGGATATAAATTTTTTTGTTTGGAAAAGAATGAAGATACGCATGAAAATAATTAGTCAAAAGCCGGGCGAGTTCACTCTGGACATTTCCAATTTTTCATCAGTTCTTCGTTGCTTCTATTGGAATGTTTAATGGAAATACTTAATTAGAAAGTAGAATTTTATTTTTTCATGAAACTTATTCGGTTGAAATATTCTCTCTTGATTTGCGTTGTGACAAAAATAGAATGAAAAAAATAGAAAATTACGAAAAACTAGAACAAAATTCAATGGAATTGTTCAATAAATTAAGCAATTCGTTAAACTCGATAGAATTTAACAGATTAATTCTTTTCATACGTTAAGCATTTTTTCATTTGATTTCATAGTTTTTTTATTTCAGAGCTAAAAGAAAATTTTCTTAATTCTTTATTTTTTTGAGCGCAATCGCATTGTTTTTAATAGGGTAGTTGTAAAATATTGAATGAGGTTTTCAATAGAATTCTCATTGACCTTTCAATTGGATTCCTGAAGAATTCTACGAGGATTCCCTAGAGAGCTAATTTTTGTCCTTTTTTTCGTTCATCTGTCGATGTTCAAAGCAAATGTGTTCCATCTTTTTTCATTTACAAGAGAAATTTAATTGAAGCTCAACGATAATTAGCTCGTTAATTTCTAGGAAAGCATCTTCCCTTGATTGTCTCATTTATTAAAGTGTGAATTTCGTTTCATAATTAAATTTTGCAAGAGATGTTTCGAAAGATAATGGAGATATTTTCTTTTCAAGCCAGAAATTAATGGCAATCCTTTTTTTTATTATTTTCAAAATTAATGAGAAGGGTGTGATATCACGAAGTGGAAAAATACGCAATATTTTTCCTTCTGTTATCATTAGTGGTAGTAAAACTGACTCGTAAAACAACAGTTCGACGTGAAAATTTGAAATGGAAATGTAATACTAAAACTGTAATACACTCATATAAACAAATAATTGAACGTTTCAGAAAAAAGTCGCATAAAAATTATCTCCAACAATTAGACGTTAATGTCGGAATATAAAATAGGAACTCATGATTTTTCTCCCATTTTTGCTCACTTCCTCCTAATTATTCAACATCAACTGCAACCTCAGTTATTTATCATCAATTCTCAACACCCAAAATAATAAAACAATTATTTCTACAAAATTCCTGTACCCAGGTAAACATTTATTAATTTCAAAAATATAATGATTACATAATACTCAAGTTATGAAAATAATGATCAACTAATCTAAACAAAAGAAAGGAGAATAAAATACGGCTCTGAAGGAGTTAAACAGTTGGATCTATTTCATTATTTTTTGGTATGTAAATTGTGTAAAAAAAATCTGAGCAAACGTTTTTTTTTGGAATCATTGGAACTATGGTAACTGCCGAGGTAGTCTTCTCCTTACAAAATTGATTATTTAAGGCACTGAGTCGATTACAATAAAAAAATATAATTAAACTGGAATTAAATACATTGATGTAATTTAACTAGGGTCTCATCATTTCCTTAGCCATTTGATGACAGATTCTCATTTCGTCGCAGTCCTGTATCATCGTCTCCATTTTGTTGGCGAACATTTCCAATGTCGAGTTGATAAAATTTCCGTTCATCAGGGCATTTTTGCTGATTTGTGTTAAACACCGGAAACATTTTTGTGCTGTATGATCGAGGGGTGGAAATTCAGGCAAGTCTTTTGTGATGGGCCACGCCAGAAACACGTACTGCATTGCTGCGATCCAGTGTTCGGAGTCGATTAATTTATTTCCTTGTTCAATCAATGTTTTCTGCACAAAAGAACCCAAATATTACGACATTTCAAGGAGAATCAAATCTGGATAGGCAATAACAAGTATTTCATCAACATTTTCTTTCAATTTATGTTGAAAAATTTGCATTTGTCTTATTTTTAATTTAACTTATCAAATCAATTGTGTTAGAATTAATGAAATAAATTGAAATATCAATTAATTATTAATTGAATAATTGAGAAAGTGTTGAGGAATGCAGTGGAGTTTTGTTTATAGAGCAGAAACAAATTTAGCAACTTAAATATTAATTTGAAATAGACGTCAAGCGTTGATTGTTACTCCCAATATCACAAACAAAAATTACCTGGAACATTTCAAGATGAATAAAAGCTCGATTATAAGAGAACTCGTCCATTCTCTCGAAAGATATCAAACTGGCCGAGACATTCTGCCTGAGAATACTCAGCCTCTCCCTCAAAGGCTGAACATCAGCAATGGGCATTCTCTTGAGGACAATGTCCCTCAGCTTATCATTGAGTGAAAGTGCTCCGTCTTCCTGCAGGGACACAATATCCATGATGACGTTGACAAGCTGTTCATTGCTGAGACCTCGCAATCCATTCATCAGACTCCCAGTGAATTGCCTCTGACCCCCTCTCTCCAGCTTGGAGTTGTCCGGGGTCACGTCATCATTGTCGTCCAGCAGCAGACGTTTCCTGGGAGTGCTCTTCAGATGGGTCGATGCTTTCACCGGACTCTTCACCGGAGTTCTGTCTCGAAACGACAGACTCAAGAGACTATCTCGTTTTGCAGTTGCCTCCGGTGACCAGACGATGCTTTTACTCCTGCGTCCTCGTTTTTGGATTACCATCTCGTCGGGACTTGGCGCTGGACTCCATGAATCTCTGCCGTATCTGTTGTTAATTGTGTTGATGTCGGTTGGAAGGGGAGAACCTGGGAAAATCAGAAAAGGATTTTGCAAGGCTGACTGTCAATCTCAAAAGCGTCCAATCGTCTAAAATGTTGACGTGTGATGGGCATTTTTTATTGAGCTATTGAGTAATGTTTATTCAATAATAATTTAATAAATTGTTATTGAATTTTCTCAAAATCAATCACCCAAAAACCAAAGTTACGCACACTCAGATGGTGACTCACTAAATAAAATAGTTTTTCATTTCTTAAAATGGTAAATTATTTGGAATCAAAACTAGAGAATTGCAAAATGACTCAAATTTGAGGCTTTCATTACGAAGCAAAGAAAAATCATTTTTCATTACCTGGCGACACACTCAGACTCGTTATATCAGGTATCACAGCGAGAGCTTGTCTCAATGACCTCCGGCGTCGATGTAAAAAGTCCCTCGTTGGTGTTGTCATCATCTGTGTTGAGTCAACCAATTGTTTATCCCCGAACAATCATATGTGACTGTTTGCTCTCAACTTTTTTGATAGAATTACCGAGAGTTCTGTTGACTGTTTATAACCTACGTACAATAAAGGGAGGTACGCGAAGCGACCCTCGCTTCGCACTTTTGTCCACTGGGTGCACAAATGTTGATATCACTAATAAACTCTAATGAAAACTGCTTAGTGCTCCTGAATTAGTCAGGGAGACGCAAGAATAACGCATTACGGGGGAGTAAGTGGCACGGGACGCGCGGGAAAACCGTTAATAAGAAACACTGAATTCATTATGTTTCGCGCAAAATCGACGTTTACTCTTTATGATGGTTGGGTGGGGTTTTCACCGGGCGATGCGTCGACGATCCCGGGAATACCGGGAACTTTTGAATGATTTTAGGGCTTCCGATATTTCTCGGAAATATTTATCGCGTCCTTTCTCATTTTTTTTTTCTCTAGAAATTATTTAACGTAAATTTCCAAATTCTCGCAATGGCTTTTCAATAATTTTTCCGCATAAAAGCAAAATTTTGAGAAAAATTTCGATAGAATATTCGATGGGGATTGACAACCATTGAAATGTAAAATAGGCCTAGGAATTTAATAGAAGGGATAGAAGGGATTTTTAATATTAATTTGATAGCCACTAAATTGAGAGAAATTAAAAAAATTTTTTTTTGTTATCAGTGTTTTTTTCCATCAGGAGTTCTTCAGGATCAATTACCGATATTTCTTGTGTTTGTTCAAAAAATTTTTCGTTAGTTCAAAATTAAATATAAGAAAAATTTTATTGAAATTCTCACAAATTCTACACTCTTGTTTTCGGCCGGTCCAAGCGGCTTCGACTGTTGAGTCTGCAATAAAATAAATAACAACTGATGAATAAGTCTGAAACTATTCAGAATTTTAAGAAGACACTCACCAAAATTCCCCATAGGAAGCAATAAATCGTCCGAGTATTCAAAGGAAAAAGAAGCTTCACGAGAAATCATCAGAGAAATAAACCACAAATACCTTTCACCGTGGCCCCGATTACATTTTAATGTTCAAAATTTCACATATACAATAATAAGAAAGATTCATCCAGACGAAAAATATGCTTATATAATAATATATCCGTATATCACAAGGTTTTGTAATTGAAGAAAAAAAAACAAAATGACCCGTTCACTGAGCCTTGGCCAACAATTACATCAACATTTGACATTTATTTCACTATGACACCGCAGAAGAATTAATTGATTTCACGTGCAGTCCGATAATTCTTCCATCAAGGAGTCTATAAACACCTCTATTTTTCACATGATTGTTTCCTATAAATACTCGTTAAATTATCTTCAGTAATAAGTCGATGTACCACCCTTGGAAAATAAACACACAACTTGATATACATAATTTACAATTATCTAGAAATGTCCACTACCCGAATCAAATGAATTTGAGTCCACAAAAGGAGTCAACGAGTCCATTAAAAAACAAATCGATTCCCATCGAATACATAATTCCACGTTAAATTACTTCGTTTCATTCCAATAATCGCTAATCATCTCCATGAAGTCCCCGAGAATTGTAGATATTTTAATGGCACAGTCTTGAAGGATTTCACTGTCAAAACAACGACAGCAGATAACCTGGTGAAGAAGACAAATTGTAACACAAGTTTCAATGTGTTTTTGTTCGATGAGCCCAATTAGCTAAGTTCAAATCCAGCACCAGCTTGGATGGCGTAGAGCAGTTTCTCGCGTAGGGTCGATTCATCGGGAAATTCTGGCAATTTTAGAAGATTCATACAGGTACTGGATGTTGGTAGACGATCTATTGTCCCGGCGTGTTGTATGCAGAAAGGTGGATCCAATTCCTGCCATAAAAAATATCAATTATTGTCAACATTGCGTGATCAAATAATGTGATTCCAATGATTTAGGTTTTGTCTAGCTTAAAAAATTATATTTATTATTGAAAATTGGAGAAATTCCCTGTGCTTCAGTTATTGAGAAGTACAAGTTTCATAAAGTTTTTGTTCTATAAATTAGAATTTTCTTTTGAGTCGAGACAAGTCGAGGTTCTACGCTCGTTTTCTTGGACAAAGCTTGAAATTTTTGGTTCGGAAGTATCGGAAATTTTCAGAAGTTTTTTCAGCAAAATTGAGGATTGTTTCAAACTCAAAAATTGAGATGAGAAATTAAATCATCTGTTCTGCAGTTCTTTGAAATAATTGAGGATTTTATTGAAACTGCCTTAAATTTTCTAAAAAAAAATTGAATTTTATTCATTTTTGTAGAGTAAAAAAAAAAATTATTGAATTTCGTCAAGAAACCCGACAGTTTTTTTGCAAATTTCGTAGGAAACTAAAAAATTTTCTCAAGTCTCTCCATGAACATAAGAATTTTGTAAAATCATGAAACTTTACATTTTTTTAAATTCTGCAAATTTGTATGAACTTCATATGACGTGAAAATCAATAGGTAAAAAGGCAAATATTGAGATATCAAATTGCACACGTCTTTGAATTTTTCCACCTTCTTTCAGTAAATATTTTTATTTTTTGTACGCCAATAAACAAATAATCCTCATAATTACGACAGTCGCATTGTCTCAACCGCAATTACCTTGAACCCAAGAAGTGGAGGTCTGCTGCAGCTAGTAACAAACTTGAGCAGCTGTCCCTTCTGCTTATTGGTGAATTCCTTGACAACCTTCCAGAAGGCGCCAATGGTAGGATGATTCGGAGTGTACCCCCCGGTATAATTAGTGTGCATCTTCAAATCATCGACATCCACCGGGATCTGCGCCCCCGAAATAAGCACCTGCATCTCCTTGTTATTGAACATCTGCAGCCACTCCAGAGGGATGACATTAGCAATTCCCTGCTTGAACGCATAGCACTGAGGTCTGATCTCCTTATTAAGCTTATAATCCGCCATGAGATGAATGTACTCAATCCTATTATCATTCGTCACTGGTATCTGCGATCCCCTGGGTTTGAGCTCATCAATCCTCCTCTCCCCAAGTTCATCAGAGAGAACCGTAAAGTCGAGCCCCAGATCCGAGACGTCCCCCTTATAACTCTTCAAGTACAAAAGATTCCGGTACATAACAGGATCCAAGGAGGCCAGATGATGCACATCAACATCAGACTGTCTCCCCACAATCTTCGACAGGAAGAACTCAGCGAACGGCAGATCCACGAGAAGATTCTCATAGATCGCCTTCCCCATCATCCTTCCGATAAAGTAATAGTGCTTGGGAAAATCATCGACAAGCAGATGAACCGTTGGATTAGGATACAGCATATTATCCTTGGTGAGCCTGAAGAATCCCCTGTTAGGATCGAAACTAGTCTTCAGTAATTCAGAGAGAAATTCCCTGAAGAGTCCTCCGCCATCGACGCCGGCCTCCTCGACCCCAGCAGTATTAACCAGCTGCACCCTCATCTTGAGCCTCAACTCAGGCTCATTCTCCGGCGAAAGCTTGTCAAGAGCATCCTCATACAGATAATTCCTCCTCACAGAAATCTGGATGGAAGGCCCCTGCATGAAGTGCGTGAGTTCCCCCTGATGCTCCATCTTGTCACGATAAATCAACGACTGAAGAACCATGACTCGATCATTAAAGGGGACGATGAATGGAACTTCCCTGAGGAGGGTCAGCATCCGGATCTCTTTGGTAGACAACGGTGGGCCATGCTCACTTTTCTCCTGATCCTGCGCCAGCGTTCTCAGTCCCTGAAATGGCGAGTAAGTCGTGCGATTGGTTCTCCTCCTCCAGTTGATGTCCTGAGGCTTGTCCAGGGGAATAGGAATGTTGGAGGTGATCCAGTGGCCATCGGGGCAGAACTGTCTCCTCAGATCCCGCGTGTGCAGCTGCCGGAGAAGGCCAGAAGTCGCTTTGAACAGATGCACCCACATCTGCGTGTCCTGTTTATCCTGAATGGATTTTGTCGACGGGCCGAGAACGGCTCTTTTGTAGTCATCCCTGACTGTCGGCCGACAGTCGGGAAAGGCCAGCTCCACCAGCCCCAAGCAGACCCCCTTCAGATAATCAGACAAAGGTACTAACTCGCCTGTTGTGAAGGGCATTGCTGTCCTATCGTTGTCAGATTCGTCCTCCTCCATTGAATTCTCCTTGGGCTCTGTAAAGAACTCCGAGTCGTGTAAGGTAGCTATTAGAAGGCTGAATAACGAACAGAAGACCGCTATCAATGACGCTATGTTCTTGGAGTCCTCAGCTGTAGGGGCTATTCCTCTCGACATTATTTGAACCAGTGGTGTTGAGCCTCCACCGAATATCGAGGTTTGCTTGGTCGTTATCAGTGCAGTCCACAGCCGTCTCACGAATTCTGGCTTAAATGCCAGCATGTACAGGAGTTTGTATTTGTGAGAGGCTAGCTTATCAGTCCTCAGGAGGTTGTGACAGAGTTGGCAGAGCGACTGGAGAACTGCTAGGTCCTCACTCCTGTCCAATGACATCAAGATCCTGTTCACCCTGTCGTCCTCGTTCAGCATTTTGATGCACTGGAGCATTATCTCCACTTGGCTCTGGTCCACTGTGACTGCATTAGTGTCTGAGATGCTCATGTCATTGCTGTCGTCAACCATGTTGTCATTTGCTGGGGACTCTGAGGGGAGGGGACCCAGTGTGGTTGAGGTCAACGATGTCAGAACCTGGACGTAATTCACTAAAACAGTTTCTGATGACGACGGATTGAAATTCCTGGGCTCCAGGGAGAGGACAGCGTAGAGAAGACTTCGCGTTGGAATAATTTGCAGTCTGTTGATACAACATATTAGCTCTGCATAGGGAAAACTCGATAGCTCTGACAATGCTGGTATCAGGAATAATCTCACTGGGTCCGACATTCTGGGGACGAGAATTGTGTTGACAAACTCTTTGATCACAATCATCGCAAAATCGTTGTCGTACTTGGTGTCTGTTGACAGTATCAGGGGCTGCTTTATCAAGTCGAAGTAGCATTTTATTCGTGGAGTTGGGGGAGTTGATGTCGACTCGTCGAGGGGAGGAGTGTTCTCTTCAAGGAGTTTCTTGATATTTGCGAAGTACAAGTTCTGGACTAGGTATTTGAGGATGTCCCTGAGGTGACTTCTGTAGCTTTCGTTGGAGTCCCTCTGGTCCTCTATTTTCTCAGACGTTATGAAGCTCTCAAGGACTCGCAGGGGAAGGGCCGTTGAGATTTGTTTGTTTATGCTTGTTATCTCGAGGATAAACTGCAGACACAGCTTCAGGATCCAACGAAGTCGCCACAGCCAGTCTGTATTGCTGTATCTGCTCAAGATTTCGTCTTTGTTTGAGAGAATGTGCTCTAGGAGCCAGATCAATCTTTCGTAATCAATCTTTGCGTTGTAGAAAAATAGGAGGGCTCTTATGTAGGGAATCAGTTCGACTGTCTGAAGTCTACCTTGGACCTGGCTTCTTACTCTGTCAAATTCGATCCGACAATTTCGTTTCACTGACTGACGGATCAAATAGCTACGAGTTTGAGCGTGAATCTTTAGGGCTGCGTTCTGACGTTTACGCTCTTGCTCACGTTTATTTCGCTCCAGTTGGGCATGCTGGAGGAGGGCCGCTTTCTCGTCTCGACGACTGGCACCAGCCAAGTTCTGCTGGGGCCTCCGACGATAATCACCCTCGAAACTGTACATCTTGCATCACCAGCGAAATTTATCACACTTTGAGGTGGGTTTGAACACTGAATGGGAATTAGTAGAGTGAGGGAGAGTTTGGCAAAAATGGAGTTGACATTCTGGAGAAGTGACACTGACTCAGGATTTATTATTTGGTGACATTTTGTCTGTCGTTCAATGCCAACTCGTCGACTCTTGTACTTAACAGGAGTGGAAATTGATGGTTGATTGAGAATTCTCGCGGTTTTGGGTCGGTTTTTTGGGGCTTGGTTCACGAGAGTTAGGTTAAAGGTACACCGAACACTGGGGACTGTGGACTCATGGATCTGATTCGTCGTTTTTTCGGGAGAAAATGACGATGACGTTTTTTTTATGATGATGGGTTACGTGAGTGTGTGTGGGAGCACACTGATGTGCTTTGTCAGTGACGGCACAGTATGGCCTCTGGTAAGAGTGTGGGTTGGGTGAGGGTTATGTTGGTGGGCACCTCTTTGAAGTGTGTATAATTTTTGAGATTGTCGTTTGGTAGATGGCGGGAGTGTAAGGAGTGTGTGTCCAGCAGGCGAAATGTTTTGAATTGGGAATGTTAACCTGAATTGCCGCTGTGGTTCGGAGATTTTCGAGGAATTGGGGGCATTTTTGGAGTTATAGCCCTTCGTTGATAATGAGAATAGTTGGTGATGATTGTTGAAGAAAATTTACGGTTTTGTTTGGAAATGTCTCGGGCATATTTCAAGGAAAAATATTGGATATTTGGAATTCAACAAATATTCTACTACACAAATTCATAGGATTTGAGGTATTTTTCGTGCATTACTTTTCGACTTTTTTAGCTTGTGAATGGTCTAATGAAAATAGAAATTGCATGGGGGAAATTTGAGAAAAATCATGAGGCTGAAGTTGTATTTAAAACGACTGTTTTTGCCATTGCAATATCGCTCAATGAATCGACTTGAGACGAAAGTAAAAAACATCACATCTCAATGATGTTTTTTATTTTCTTCTCAAGTCGATTCATTGAGTGATATTGCAATGGCAAAATTAGTTGTTTTAGATAGAACTTCAGCTTCATGAAAAATCGTATGCTATAAGTTTATTTAAATGTTTTTGCTTCCGAAAATGGGAGTCTTGAAATCATTTGATTTTTCTAATCTCTAATTTTGCTTGAAAATGATGCACAACGGTGTAAGATATCGAGAAAAAAAATTTAAGCACTATGTCTGTCGTCGCGGGTGGTAAATTTGCTTATCATAATCTCTATCTTTTAGAAAAATAAACATCTAGTTGACCAAAGTGATCCGAAAAAATCAAGAAATCCCGTCAGATTATAGGTGGTACTGTGGACTGACTCTATCCGTAAATTCTGCTGAATTGGTCCAACTGTTTTTGAGAAATAAACATTTGTTTCTGAATAATAATATTATAAAATTTACGATTATGCCGGTCTCGACTTTCAAAATCCAAATTTTTATATACAAACATATATAGACAGCATTACTTCTGTATATTTCAGAACAATATTTATACTTTCTAAACAAAATTAGGATTGTTCTGTATCTGAACAATTTGAGACTTCCATTCCTGAGTAAAATAATTGAAACTTTGGAGGAATATCTTGTCTGCAGTGGCATGATGCAGGGGGCGAAGCCCCCGCGTGGCGAGGGGCGGGGGCTAGCCCCCCTACTGACGAAAAACCAAATGACAAAATAAAAAAAAATCAGTTAAGACCCGGATTGATGGTCTATTGGAACATTATGTGCGTTCCATTTGACGATCTTCTCCATCAAATTATCTACACATTTTATTTTGCAATATTGAATTGCAACAAAAGTCAGAATTTGCATGAATTTATAATGAGGAAAAAAATCATTAAAGAGTAGCCCAGAGTGTTTTTATTTTCTTATTCAGGAGAAAGTTGAATTATAAAAAAATTAAAAAATCGCCATTAACTCATGAGAGTGGCCATTGGCCTTTCAGAACTTGAGGGGGGGGGGGGGCGGGAGGGGCAGGGGGAGCAATAATGCTGTTTTGCACTGCATATGACCCAGAATCACGAAAAAGCTCTGTGCCGGCCTTTATACTATTGTTATCAATATTGTGAAAACATTTTTAATTTATTAATATGGCCCAGATTTTTTAAAGTGATCAGTGATTAGCTGTTTTGTTTTTTGTTCTCTTATCGTTTCGTATTCATTGGGCATTTATCGCAATGAAATATCGTGGGAAAAAATATTCCGATAATTTAATTTATTGCGTTCGAAAGACAATCGATCTAGGCGTTGAATAGATAGTTATCAATTACTTTTGACACAATAAAAAATAAATATGAGTATATTTTTCAATGAATATCCCCAAAAACGTGGACCTAAAGAAACAAAGTATTTTTTTTTTCATTTTATTTTCTTTCCAAGTATACCCTATTCGGGTTTTTACTGCCCCTCTCTCAAATGCGGTATCATGGGCCGTCTTCCTCTCCAACCATGTCGTATTGTACTCCAGGAGCTGTACTCCATGTACAGACTCTCCTGGTGACCACGGGAAACCATGGAAAACCTTGGCCGACATGGCGTCCATCAAAGAAAACAAAGTATGATGAAATGACAAAAATACAGAGGAGATTTGTGGGATAAAAATTAATACTTGATGGTTTCAATTCTCTTATTTATTTTCAAGATTAACTGAACATAGGAACATATTTTGTAATAATTTTCCATCTCTACAGATTTTTTTCCCGAATTCCAGCCCAATTTTCTCACCACCACATGTTTCGTTTTCAATGACCTAATGTAAACTAATAATTGTGTTCACAATCTGTGTGGCTGGGCTGAGGAGATGTTAATCCTCAAAGTTACCTCTACGTCACTCAACTCCCACAAAAACTCTCATCTTCCACTACAATTGAGAACTTCAGTTCGACAATATTGCCCCTAATGATTAGTTACTAACAACGTGATCAGGGATGCTGAAACATATTACGAAGCGACGGTCATATTGATTCCTAGTAGTCTACAAAACGCCGTTTACCCCCCTCTAAGAACAGCCCCATTAAACGTCCCGGATCGAGGCTCAGTGACGAAATAATCAGTTATACGAGTCAGAATTTATAAATGTTCACTAATAGGGCCCCAACTATAGTATATTATAAACCTCGGTCAGTAAAAATACAAATGTCTCAGAGCACACGAAATTGTTGGCTGAGGCGAAGCTGAGGTCGACAAAAATTGTGATCTGAGGCTTTTTTTTATTGGCCAAGGTGGGTATACTATTCTTCTGCTCGTCCTAGCTGGAAAGCCGCAACTTCCCCTCGCGCAGTGACCGGGAAGTTGCGCTTTCCGGCCGGAGGACAGAAAAACTACATTTTGTCTTTGTCATATAAGTAAACCTTCGGGACTTTTTTGCCCCAACAGAGCTTCGCGAGGATTGGCCAATTCTCTGTAAACCAGAAGCTGAAGTTTACAAAGTAGCTCGATCCATTTCTCATGAAAAATCCAAGATAAGGAGATGCTGCAATCAATAGAAGACTTTTAGAATGTAGAAAATGGGCGTTGATATTTTTTCATGATTATTTTTCCCATCCAAATATTGGCCAATAGGATTGCAACATTCAACGTTATTTTGTATAGCCAACACGGTATTTCAGCGGAAATTCTTGGAAATTTCACTGGAAATTTTTCATGTTGCCTATATAAAAAAAAACAAA
>JAPYZM010000967.1:0-26524 GCA_030522845.1 Psyttalia concolor
ATTTAGTCACTCGACGCAAAGCGGAGAGCATTTTTTTTTTTTCACTTGTTACGAAATATACTATTTATGTATTTCACCGTCTGGTGAATAGACTCGTACTGGACTTTTGTCGCACTGAAATGAATCATTGCAATCATCAGTTTTGTCTGAAATATGAAAATCAAGTGAAATTACAATGAAATACTCTCGCATGCACGCCGTTCCCATCGGGTCACCTGATCATTCTTATCTGATCAGAACTTGATCTGCCCTCGTCTGCAGCTTTCGGAATCCGATCCACTGATTCCCATCGCTTCTGTACAGATCAGCATTTCTGATAACTCACTTCATCATTGCTGGACTAATCTGCTCATGTACACCAGCGATTGAGGATAATTGTTCAACAACATTGAATGAATTACTAAGTAATCATAAAATGAATCAATAAAAATCATAATTAATTAAGTAATTCGAAATATTGATCGCTCCGTGCGAACTAATTGAAGTGGACTTCTCCAGGAAATTAATTTTCTTTAATTTATTTATGATTAACCCATTTTTGATTGATTGAATTTGATTGCTGCATCCGAATTCATGGGATAATTTAAAATTCATATGATCACTTTTTTAATACTTAAGGATACTCGGGGGAGGAGGAAATGTAGGAGGTGAGGGGGAGGGGAATGTATGGTATTCTTGTAGAAAACCAATTCCTGAAAACAAAATTTTTGCACTTTCAACTTAATAGGTCATGCACGTTTTAGGAATTTCGTCCCCAAAAAGTCCCCTGCATCGAAAAAATTTTATATCTTTTATTTTTAATAAGTGGAAAAATATAAATTGACTTAAAAAAGTGGCAGCATCGTTGGTGTCTAGTTTTTTCAATCCTAGGAATATCGATGTATCAGATTGCCTCGATTGGAAATTACTAATAGCAGTAGGACGGCAATATGTGTTGTGGGTCTTTTATGTTTATTAACCTCTAAGTGTTGAAGTTATTACAAATGTATTATTGGAAAGGCAAACGCGTGACAGAATTTCAATACAAAACTACACTAACCAACCAATATTGGGAAATTCGGTATCCTATGAACAGCAGATAATTGAGTGGACGAATCTGGATGAAAATAATGAAAATGTATCCGCTGGGAAAAGTGGAGACAAATTGTTGAGTTCAGTGCTCCGCAAAAAATTAACAAGGGCTACTATAAGCATTAAAAATTTGATCTTTTTTCTTTTACCAATTACGAATTTTCTAATATAGTTCAGGGAGCACAACTTTCAACATCAAACAAAGGAGTGGGAGTAACGCGATCATACGCAAAATGGAGTTAGTAGGGATAGCATTTCATGTTAAAACTTCTGCTGACTTCAATATATTTCTTTTTTTTTTCTTTTATTAACCAGAATCTAAAGAAAATATTATAATCATTGAGCGGCTATCTCTCTCTTGGCAGTCTTTTAAAAATTACCGCGCTACCCCCATCCAGTCGACAACTTGCGACACCGTTGCTACTCGTTCCAGTTGCGCGCGCCGAAATTATTATATATTTTGCTGTAGTTTTTCCATTATTATTAATGAACCATTCTCCTAGGCTACAAAATTTTACAAAATTTTTAGCTAAAAAATTAATTGATCACATTCTATATATGTGTGCAAAATTTAATTAACTTGGCTGCATTTTTTCATTGGGTTTTAATTTTTTTTTTTTTTTTTTTTCTATAAGTCCCATAAAAACACGGCCTAAATGACCGATTTTTCAAAAACTCATAGTAAAAAAACTATTCTCTTCAGCCCTTGGAAACTTTGCACACAGCTTCGCAAAAAATTGCTCAGTATGCAGAACAAAATTGAAAAAGTGGCTGCTCTCTTTTCTAGGTCCGTTTACCTCGCCCGAATATCCTTAATGTCTAATTCAATTCATTTTCCCCGCACTGAAATGGTTTTTGGTATTGTTTTGTTTTATCATTGTCCTCCAGAATATTCACGACTACATCCCCATTTTTTATGCATTTGATAGAAACAATCCTATTCAGAACGAGAAGTGAACAATGAATGAATTCAATGATAACCATTGTGCTGATATTCAACGATTTTAATTACCGAAACTTATCACAAATATGTACATTTTCTTCACCAAGAATTTATATTTTTTTATTCAATTTCATCAACATTTACCGCACATCAGTCTGGATTAACACACTTTGTGGTGAGTAATGTGATATCGTGGGGTGGCCAGACCTTGCAGATAGCTCGAGCACGTACTAGACCCTGTGGAACCGGTCCATATTGCCTGGAATCCGCTGAGTTACTGCTATTGTCACCTTCCAGCCATATATGACCCTCAGGAATCTGCGAGGGTAAAATAAATTAATCCCGTTCGTGTTTGCCTTGTTATCATTGTGGCCCCGTTCTCTCAGTGAGTGGTTTTCGATAAAAGAGGATGGGGCAGAATGGGCAATTCAAGAAATTGAATATTTCGTATATAATAGATACATCGAAAAAAATCGGCCAAACATTTTATTAATTTTATTTATTCAGTGGCGCAAAAATTGGAGACTTGAAGAGAACTTTGGAAAGTTTATAACCGGGGATTTTCGGGAAAATCCTTCGCCTGCGACGAGTGCCCTAACGGACCCCTCGATTCTAAGAATGGACATCTGTTATAATCGGTTTGTAATCGACTTATACTCGATTCCAACAGATTTCCAGCTTGAATCGACTAGTAATCGACTTTCAGGGAACTTGATTGTAGGTAGTTTAAGCTACCCAGACTCGACATCACAATCGACCAGCGATCGAATGACAATCGACTAACCGGGTCGCACGACTCTTAGAATTGACAGATCCGCCAGGGTGGAATTCATTGTAATTATTATTTCAGATATTAGAGTCAAAAACTTACTACGTATGTTGTGAATCCGTAGCGAATCTTGTCACCCTCAACAGCTTTGATTCTCTTGCAGATATGTTGGCGAGGATTCGATGGGCATTTTGCTATCACAATATCACCTTTTTTCAATTTTAGGAGACGAGGGGTAATGTGCTCGGTAAAAAGAATGTCATTGCTGTAGATTGTCGGCTCCATTGAGGGTCCCGTACACTGAAAAATTCACGAAACCCCAGAGTTCACTTTTGGAAACTATTTAGTGTGCACAAAGTAAATCATCGTCCTTGAAATTCACTTTAAACACGACCTTGACCTTTGCGCACGGCCTGTGACTTTGCCTGGAGCCAACTTCAGACTTGTGAAAATGGCGTGTCACTCGTGACGAAATGTGAGGAAATGGAGGGCAAAAGGGATGGCCTTCAGGGGTCAGTAGGTCGAAATTTTAATGAAAAGGTGGCTTTTCTCGGCCGCGTCTTATAAATTTTCGATTTAATTGAGGCCTGTTTGCCAATTAAGAATCACTACGATACATTCCAGGAGATGTCGCTCCCACAATTTTCCCATCCACTGCCTTTCACGGCCTAACCTCTCTCGACTTTGACAGCTGTGTCCTTGAAAAGTGTTTGCATACTTGCACTTACCACGATAAAATCCCCGATGTACTCGAACACACAGTGTGTGATGCACGAGACCTGAGCAAGTGTTCCGACGGCACTCAGCAGCTTCCCGACATACGGTTTCACCATAACTAACCCTCAAAAAGTCCCCCCACCCCCACCCCCGGAAGCAATTCCAGCCTATCTTCGCCGTCCGCCGTCAACAATCCTCACCCCCTCCTTTCTACTGCATAACACTTACCCTCCGACGCAATAAATCGGAGTATTTTTATCACACTCCGTGTGCATTTGAAAGGGAATTTCAAATGGCAATGTTTTTCATCACTCGTGCACGAAATAAATCAAACAAAACTCTCCACCAACAGTTCCTTCTTTACCAAGACCTCTCATTCCAATAAATTCCACGGAGGGTGCTGCAAATTATTCATTCAATCCATCCGCCGAATCTAAACAAATCAATTCTCCCAACTGTTGTCGATCAAACTGGCGATAAAAAATGAATGAAAAACAATCAGTGGAGGAGAAATAATTCAGGAGGTTCAGGAGAGTGAGACGATTATCTCTCGCAATGGTTGACAATGATTACTGCCCTGTCGGTAAAACAGCTGATCTGCCCTCGTCGAGCCTCGTAAAAAAACAAAACTCGTGAATCTTGACAAGCTCAGTGAGCCGTGTCGATGGATTTTATAACGTGCCGTGCACCTCTAGTTTCCAACCAGAAAAAAATTTTCCCCGATAGTTTTGTCCTTCTCTCATTTTCGAAAGAAGTAAGGAAAAAAAAAAGGAGGAGCAACAAAACCACTTCCATATATATATTAGTCACCGAGCCACTCTGTGTCTCAGTATTGGTCGGCTCTCCAGTGCTGGCAGTGGTGTTTATTTCCTCCTGAAATAATGAAATAAGTGCAGTAATACGGCAATACAGGCCAAACACGCGGTGACAATTCAGGAGGATAACAAATAATACAACAAATAATCAATTCATCAATCATGAGAATAAAATGATACGTGTTCTCGTGATATTTTAATAATTATTTATCTTACCAAGGGTGACATGACTGTCGTCTGTAGTCGAGTGAAGTTTTTCATTTGATAGGAAAAACAAAAAAAATATATATATAAAAAAAATCCTAGGATTTCAAGTTGAAGATTCCATTGACAGGGTCTTATTGAATTCATAGAAAAGGTGAGCTCTTCATTATCATTTATTTAATGCCTTTGTTCAGCTTTATTGGCCATTGATTGAGAATTGTTGGATGAGAAATTCAGATGTTAAAAATGCTCTCAAGGTTTCCATTGAACTTTTTTCTTTTTACACTCGGAAAAATTCCTCGTTTATTTTAACCCAGGAAAATATAGGATTGCCTGTTTGTCAAGGTGAATCACAGGGGCCTCAGTGGACTTCCCACGATGATTCACGGTGTCCTGCCATTAGACAGCCAACGATTTTATAATTTGGTAATGGGTTTTGTCGGTACATTAACCTACTCAATAGCTCTGTTGGGGTCAATGTAAATGTTACGATGAGGCAATAACAATTTTGTACTGAAAATAACTTGGTTCTAGGTGCTGATATCTTTGGTAATTCTAGTGGGCATGTTCGTTGACAATTGATTCCAAGATAAGACACGTGGAACTAGAGCCATGCTTTCATTAAACCCATCGATAAGCGAGTAAAAATTGTGGAATTATTGATCAATCAGCGGCGGAACCACGAGAGTCGGGAGTTTGTTAAATATTTAGCGATTTTTTTTGCGATCACTATTGATGGGAAATCTTTTAATAATTATTTTCAATGAGTGTCGGTGTTCGGTGGGAATGAGCGATAAGAAAGTATCAGCAAAGCAGGCTGATTGAATTTGAGATAATGCTGGATCCTCCGGGGCGATTATTGCGAGTGATAGGGGAAGTTTGATAATAGGTCTTGGAATAATAGTACGGGGACTCATTGCAATCGAACTTGATTCTAATTGATCTCATTTGATAAGAGCTGATAAGGGGATATTTAGACGGAACAGAGCCGATGCTGAGCTGACCTGGAGATCAAAAAAAATTGTAGGGAATATTAGTATACATATAATTTGTTTATTGAACGACAAAAAAAAAATAGAAATATTGAAATTGCTGGCTAAAGCTATTCTAGAGGATTTGCTTGGAGTATCGCTGGAAGACAATTTTATATTGTAATTAAAGTAGATAAAAGTGTAGTTGAGAAGACAATTAAAATATTTATACATCGTTGAACGATATTATCTCGCGAATGGGCTTTAAAATATTTATTACTATTTTTCTTGTTATTCACAGTTTAGCCGAGTCATTAAAAATGTCATGGATTTTTAATGGGTAATATTTTGATTATAATTTTCATGGGAAATTTGGGGAGAATAGCCGATAAGATCGAGTAAGTAAAACAGGCCAAGTGAATTGGAGATAATGTTGGATCCTCTGCGTTATTATTGCAATTGAGTATGTGGGATTCGAATGGATCTTCGAACAATGGTATTGGGGTTCATTATAATCGAACTTGATTCTGATTCATCTCGTTAGATAACGAATGAAAGAGTGATAAAAATGATGACTCACGTTGACAGGAAAACTCGTCCCGGAGATTATAGAGTTGTATTGACTAGTGGAGGCTGAATTTTATATTAGGAAGATAAACAAATTAAAAGTGTGGAGATTGGAGGGGTAAAGCCATTGTCGCGGATTTTTTTTTTTTGTTGTCGTGCAACAGATCAAAATGTGGCTGGAATACTGTTTGACGTGGTTGGATGGAATTTAGATTAAATGAAACCACAGATGACTTATGGGGGTAATCGGTTTGCCTTGGTAGACATTTCGCAGTGCAAAAATGTGACGTTTATAGGCGTTTTGGCTCAATGCCGCGGACTTTCGATCCATTTTTACTGGGGTGGGGCTTACGAATTTCTGGGGAATATTTGAGGGATAAATTTTATATTGGAAAGATACGGAAAAAATTGTAATAATATTGAGATTGTATGAATAATATTATTGCGCAGCAGTTGCTCCTGGTATCGTGAGATAAATAAGAATGAGAAAATGTTTAAACACCATTGAACGATGTTATTTTCAAATGATTGATAAAAATAGAGATCAGTTGCTTTTTGGTTCCTGATCTGAGGCGCGTGATAAAATTTTCTGTAGGTTTTGGATGGGAATCTTCGGACTATCATTTTCGTTGCACTGAGAAAAAAAATGTAATTCTAGATATTTTTTTACACAACCCAATAACGGAAACTGACGCTCAAGATTTAGCAACAAATTCTTGTCCAGAGACTTTGATCGGCAAACGTAGGGTTTTTTTTCCAGCGTGGAAGTCTGTTTGGAGAGAATGTGGGATAAAATCGAGTCGATATAGTTGACTAATTGAGGTTGAGCTAATGTTGGATCCATTTGGTCGCCGATCGGGGAACGATTGTTGTGGTGATGATGAAAATCAAACTTGATTTCAATTGATCTCATTAGATAGGGAGTGATAAGAATCAATTTAGATAAATTGGAACCACTGATGGCTCATGTCGCGAGTGGAGTTGGTCTTGGGGATTACGGAATTGTCGGGAATATTGGAGGGATATATATTTTATATTGGGAAGATAAAAAGAGCTGTAAAAATATTGAAATATTGAAATTGTATGGACAAAGCGATTGTCGAGGATTTGCTTTAGGCATCGTGGGACAGATAAAAACGATTTTCGAGGAAACTCAACCGGAAAATGGCGTTAAATTACTTTCAACTAAAAAAAAATCGAGTTCAATAGTAATTTATGCTATTCGATAGGGAGTGATCAGGATGAATTTAGATTGCTTGGAATTTACGAAACCGTGGGCGATATTCGATGTATAAATTTCGTATTGAGAGGATAAAAAATGTAAATACTGAGATTTTTCAGGAAAAATTATTGCCGTGGATTTTCTTTGGCTGCCGTAGTTCAAAATAATATAGTGAGGGGCAGACAATGCAGCTTAAATAGTCTTTCAAATGTTTAAATATTGTTAAACGATTTTACCTTGAAATGAGTGGTCAAAGTAAACATCAGCTTTTTCTTCCAGTTGTTGTGGTGTACAAGTGATATTGAAATATTCATAGATTTATTTTTAGCGCCGTTTGCAATTGATGGGATTTTTTAAATAATAATTTAGACTCAAAATGTGGTTAGCGATAATGTGGAATCCTTTGCTGCTAATCAATCCGGAAAAATTCGAGTGAATCTTCAAACAAAAGTCGCTTTTCATTAAAATCAAACTTGTTTTTAATTCGTGTCATTAAATAGCAACTGATAAGAATTAATTTCGATTGATCGCAGCCACCGATTGCGCTCATTTTCAGAGTGGAACTGATATATTGAGGTGTACGAAATTATTAGGAATATTGAAGGTATAAATTTTCGATTAATGCGACTTTTTAAAAACGTAAAAAATTGGGACTGCAGTTATAAAGTGAGCGTAATGAATTGGATTTGAATGTGTTGGTTTAGATAAAAGTGTATTAGATTAAAGATCCTTGGAAGTGATTGAACATTGTTCAATAATTTTATCAGATCAGTCGGAAAAATGGAGATACAGAAATTTTCATGAGAGTTTTCCTCATGGGACGGAACAAGTCATCCATTCATCACAGATTGGGAGATATCGATCGCAAAAATACTGGGGCGATAACTATTTTTTCACAATTATTTTTCAGAAGATAAGAAGATAGATGTATCGAATTTTAATACTTTATCCCCGAATTATGTACGATATTTAATGAAATATTGCAGACGTTTTGGCTTCGCGATGAGACCGAGGGAAATTAATATAAAAAAATCAGCATTAGCACGAATGATATTTAATAATTCGCAGATGTTTAAATAGGCTGTAAAAATAATCGGCAAACATATCAGAATATTTTTTAACGACTCCAATATGTTGAAGAATAAAAGACAATTGTAGGGGAGATAATAAATAATTCGTCACTGAACTTGAAATAACTTCTTATCCTGCTTATTAATGAGCATTGAGCAAGTGGCCTGAGAGTTTGAATCAACGTATCGCGTCCGCTAGTGGTAATTATGGAGTTAATCACTAATGAGTGATTTAGCGAATTTAGCGAGAGACTTATTGGTTAAGACAATGAATGACAACATAACGAAGTTTTATTATTTGCGATGGAATATCATCTTCGCGAGTGGTAAGAATGAAGATACGTCAAAGAAATACCAAAAAAAGCCTTGGCATAAAATTGACGAGTTATAATTAAGAAAAATATCTTACTATTGTGTAATGTTGAAAAGAAATGAACAAAGTCCCTCGACTTTCTCTTGAAATGAAGTGTATGATTAATAATTTTAACAATTTTTTTGGACAAGAAATCGGGGATTTCCTTCTGAATCCAATGACTTCTGAAAATAAATTAATAAGGACGAATTATTTTAATGATTCGGCATATTTAATTATGATATTCCTTGTTTTTCAGCTGAAAAATGGGGCGTTATACGGGGAAAAAATGTCGCCTATTAACAATGCTGTGGTTGACAGCATTTTTCTTCTTGGTAGAAGTTATAGTCGGTTACGTAACGAATTCAATGGCACTCGTTGCTGATAGTTTTCACATGTTGTCGGATGTAGCAGCCCTAGTAGTAGCGTTTCTCTCTGTGAAGGTAATTATTTAATTATTAGTGCATTAAATAATCGAAGAAGACTGAGAGAATTTCATGTGATGATAATTATTTTCCTCAGATGTCACCGAAGAAATGGTCGAAGAATACCTTTGGCTGGGCTAGAGCTGAAGTCCTGGGGGCACTGGTGAATGCAGTATTCCTGGTTGCTCTGTGCTTCAGTATAACTGTGGAGGCTTGTAAAAGATTCATCGAACCAGAGGCCATACACAAGCCAGAATTGTTGATTGCTGTTGGCACTCTTGGGCTCTTTGTCAATCTCATTGGCCTGTGTCTGTTTCACGGTAAACACTGCAATTTAGTTAATTGATGTACTTTGGCGAGAGTAATTATTTGGGAAGAAAACTAAATGGGAGGATTTTGTTATAAACAATCTATCAAATTTTCTGTTGAACCGGTATGTTTCCGACGATTTTTAGAAGGAAATGAAATATTCTTAGACTCTAATGCTTTCGTCAGTTCAACGGTGAATAGTTTTCATTTGAGTTTTGGGAATTATGGGCAGAAATAGTTTTTGTAGTCATGACATTTTTTTTGCACGTATTTCTCAGACTTCTGGCTATCTGGAAAATTATCAAGAGACTTTCTTTAGAGATTATGTTGGATTCAAACTCTTTTATGACGTCAATACTGAATTATTTTTATTTTACTGTTGAGAAGTAGGAGAACAAATTCTTCTGTAGCTCGGAAATGCCCTTACAATCAGATCCTGGTGTAACTGAATGTTTGTCGTCCTGTTTGAGACGATATTTGCAAAACTTAATCGCTTACTTTTCAATTTATCGATTCTCAGTTTTGTTGGCAGTTGGAAACATTCTCGACCAAAAAATGTATATCCACATGTCTTGTGAATGTCTCTCGTTAAAACATAACTGTAAAATAATCCGGCATTCCATACTTGAACTCCTCCCAGTTTACTTCACAGAATTATGTTGTGAGTATTTCTCACGTTTGTGGATATTAAGAAAAATGTCAAAAGACTTTCTTTATAAATTATATTGTGGATCGCTTTTTCTTCGAGGAATATTTTCTCTGAACTTCTTCAATTCGGAAATTTATGTACAAACTCATGTACATTTTTTCAATTTATCTTCCCTAATGAGCTGATCATTAAACGTGGGATGATAAATTCGGAAAAAATTGAGAGAACCTCTTCTTTAAAAACTTTCGATTGTGACGAAATGTCGTTTAAAGTAGAGCTTATCTCATGAACATTGACAATTGTCTCCAATAACCAAATTCCCATCCTGTTATCCTCAGGCCACCACCGCAGAGATTGTATTCCACACCGCGAGGAAACTGAGTTTCCACCAACTTCCTCCCCTATATCCTGCAACTGCAATTTGCCTTCCACTTCCTATGTAGGTCAGAATATCCCTGATTTAGAGCAAGTAGCAACTGTAAATTTATGACTTTACTTTTTTTATAATTTAATTTTTCATTGATTTTAGAACACGGAAGCTCTCATGGCCATACGCATGGTGGCTCACGTAGCCACAACAGGCTCAGCACTTTGGTATGTGATGATAATGAGAACGACGAGGCATATCGACCATCGTCACCACCACCACCACCACCACCGCCTCCACCGATCAAAAAATCCCATGGACACAGCCACGATCCAAGTCAGATGAATATGCGGGGAGTATTTTTACATGTACTCTCCGATGCTCTTGGCTCCGTTATTGTTATTGTTTCTGCTGCTATCGTCCAATTCACAACATGGGAGGGAAGGTAAATATCTCTTTAAAATGCAATACATTTCCTTGTAGTTTTACACCGCGAGAAGAAAATACTTTTGTCAAAGACAATTTACTTTAGCCAAAAAAATTCTCTTAAATTGATCTCTAAAAAAATAAATTCTCCCGGAAATGCTGCTCTGTCAATGAGCAATCTCTTCCCTTGAGAAATCATTTTATTCTGGACATAAGAGCGAGATTCTATTATCTCGAGATGTTATTCAAGTGTTAGCACGAGTCTTTCAATAAATTCGTGCATTCTTCATCTGATTATTCATCACGAAAATTGATTTGGTATATTCTGTTCCGTGTGCAAGATATTACGTAATAAAAAAAAATGTTTTTGGCATAACATAAAGTACATGAATTTATGGAAAGAACGTGTTATTTAGCCTTGAATATACTTAATAATTTTTTGAAAAAAAGGAGCTTCTCTCAGTCTGAAAACAATGTAATTGATCAGATCAATCAAGTTAATGTTTCTTTTCCAAAGTGGTTTTCTCTTTCCAACTCCCATTACAGTTAGAATCAGTCCCATCATCAATTGATTATTGCATTATCACGGTAGTGAATGTTTCTGGAACGAAGCTTCAAAGAAAAAAAAACTTTCCTTGTTGAAAATTCCGAGAAGCACAAAAAACGTCCTTCGATATTTATCCCTGGAATGACTAATTCCTGACCTCATAGTCGTATGCAATACAACTTCTCTTGATGGTTGAGTGGATCAAAAGCATTGAGAACATAAATGTGTCATTGTTAGATACCATTAGCTTTTACTAATATAAATCTAAAAATTATACCTCTGAGATATTTGGAAATAATTATTAATTCTTCCTATTTCATATTAAATTCAAGTCAGCGAATGATTTTGTCACTCTATACTAAGTCTCCAAAAGGCCGAGAAAAGTATTTGACAAATCAATCAATTTGTCTATAATTATTTTATGTAAATTATTGAATCAGTATAATTGGAAAAAATCCGGAGAGTCAGCGAAACTGCAGATTTAACCGCTACAAGACAATTAATTTGGCAATAATAATGTTATTGGTCTCCAAGATATATAAAAAATAGCAAAATTTTTTCACTCATCAGAAACTCACTTCCAATGTCTCCAATCACTTCAAAACACCCTTTAACAATTAGTCTTTCATAATTATAATTTATAAATTAACTTACAAATTTGTGCGAGTGCGTTTATGATATTTTATCGATGAGGGCTAGAAAAAATGGAATGGAAGATGTTTTCATTTAGTAAAAAGGTTCCTACAGAATTGCATTAACATCATATCCCCATTGTATTGTTTTTCCTGTTGTCCGATGACTCTTTTCGGTCTTTTCTGAAAATTACGACTTTGTTATTAGTTAATTCAGATGGTTTCTACGAACACAAAATATCATTGTTTTTAATGATGCCAGCTCTACCACTTATCGTCGATGTTTTCGTAGGAACATGTTATGGAAATTTCGTTTCATTTCAGTCGACATATCGATCCAGCCTTGTCCCTGATTCTCGTGCTTCTTATTCTACGCTCTGTCTGGCCACTGCTGCAGGAATCGGCTTTGATCTTACTCCAGACAGTGCCAACTCATATTCAAGTAATTTTTTTTTTTGTACTATATATCCGTTTTTCCAGAAATAACTCGTTATTGATCAGAACCCTCATCACGAGAGGAATGGGATACATTATGCTTACTTTCTTAGCGCGGAATGTGTCACTCTTTATGGAAAATTATGAGAACTTTTGGTTTTTTAAAATTTCATTTTCGTTTTATTTCTTCCAAAACCCGTGAAATATATCTGTAGTCTTCGTAATAAGAGACAAACATTTAGCGTGAATTTTGGTTTTATGAAATTGATGAATGGAATTTGTTTTCCAATACGAATTGAGGAAAATCTCAGCTGCGGATAGATTGTTTTCCTCCAACGATATTTATCAATTGAGGTGGAGTGTCAATTGTTGTGGAGTAGTTTCCTTGTAGAGATCGTCAAAACATTTAAATATTCGAATTTTCTAGGTTGGAACTTTAAATGACAATTCATTTAAAAATGAAATCATTATTATTTATGAGGATTTGGGAAAGTTTGTAATGAAAAGCTATCGCAAGTAGTCATAATTCAATGGAAATTGCTTAACCAAATTTTATTTCTCACCGATTCATATTATTTTTTTACTATACTATGTTATATTATATTATTTTTTTAGTAAGCTATGAGTTTTCTCAGTGCACCTATTATTTGCCGGTGCAACTGGCAGACACTCCACTCCACGTTCTCTTTCCTATATTACATATTTCGTGTATTCAAATCCGTTTTATTTTAAAATTCTAGGTAGATGCAATCCAGCAACGTTTGCTGGAAAGTATCGATGGAGTTCTCGCTGTTCATGAATTTCACGTATGGCAACTTGCTGGCGATCGTATCATCGCTTCAGCTCACATCCGCTGTCGTAATCTCTCGGAATATATGAAAATAGCAGAACAAGTGAAAGAGTTCTTCCATAATGAGGGTATCCACTCCACGACTATTCAGCCTGAATTTATCGAGGTATTTGTGGATTCTCAGAATTGTCAATTTATGCGAATCAATAGTAAATTTATTTTCACCAACTGAAAACAAAATTTCATGGAGAAAATAAGTTTTTGACAAATTCATCTATATATTCTTAATAATTAATGAGAACAATGGGAACTTAGATTTGGTTTGTTGATTTTTTTTTCTGCAGTACAACACAAATAGTGAAATCAAGGAGACACCGACTGAGGATTGTGTACTTGATTGTCCGAAAACGGATAAACCGTGCAATCATGCCACTTGCTGTGGACCATCCAAACAGGTAATGAATATTCGTTATTTCATTCAATCCTCTCTTCGTTCTGAAAAATGATGATCAATTTCGTAGACAGGATAGAATATTTATCGTAAATAATTAATGCAATCGACTGACTGTCGATTCTAAGAATCGAGCGACCCGCTTAGTGGATTGCCGCTTATTCGATGGTCGATTGTTATGTCCAGTGTAGGTAGCTTAAACGACCTACAATCAAGTTTCTTGAAAGTCGATTACGAGTCGATTCAAGTTGGACATCTGTTGGAATCGAGTCTCAATGTGAATTGCATTTCGATTGAAACTATTTCCTTATAATCTGTTTTTAATCGACTTATACTCGATTCCACCAGATTTCCAGCGCGAATCGACTCGCAATCGACTTTCAGGGAACTTGATTGTTGGTCGTTTAACCTACCCAGACTCGACATCACAATCGACCAACGATCGAATGACAATCGACTACCGGGTCGCTCGTTTCTTAGGATAGACAGCTCTGTCAGGGTGGAATAGCTGAAGAGCAATTCGAAAATATTTCTTAAATTGTGGTAAAAAAAACCCATTCATAAGATTTTCAAAACACTAAATTAATCATTTGAGCTTAAATATTGCATAATGTTCATAAATCATAAATAGTGTTGGAAATCTGTATCGAAATGATAAAGAGCGACAAATGCGCTCCAATCAGATTAAGACATTATTTTGTAAATATTTTTGGAAGAAGAGCTTCTGAAAAAATTCCTCGAAAGACTCCTGGAAATCCATTAATCTAACCTTGTACTTTCGCGCATCTACAGATAAAAAATTGATTTAATTTATTGTTTAAATTGAAGAATTTCAATTTAGTCGGACATTTTCAGCCAATTAATTGGTCTGATATTTCTATGACATAATTTTGAGCTAGAAATTTTTAAGAGGACATTTTTGAATCCACCTTCTGTTCTCTGTCCTTTCGATACAAATATCACTGGCAATTTCCTCTTGAAAAAAAAAAAAATGATCCCTCATCTCTTTCATCTCCCGCAGTACTATTTGAATAGAAGTGACTCCCCCTCCTCTCATTCCCAGTGTCTTGGACGTTGTCTGGCCGGTATTAAATCAGAGTCAAGTACAATAATAGGTAATTGGTAATTGAGGCATCCTCAACATCGCTAGTAATTATAGAGGCAACAAAAGCCAAATCATCGTAATCTCACAAAAATACCGGGAAGCTTATTACAATTATACAATTATCGAATTGAATTGTTTAAATTGAGCCACAGATGAATTGTATGATTTATCTGCCTGTTATACATTATTTGATACTTCTTAATTGATTTTTAATTTACTGATTTTGAATTACTGGCCATTAAATGAGGCTTGTCACAAAACGATTTCTATTCCATCATTTCAGTAATAAAATACTCATGAACACAGTTTCATTGGAATTGATCGTGAGCATTTAAAGTGAGTATTAATAGGTCAGTGAAATATTCCGATGGTGAATCAACTGGTGGAAATAAATGATTACGAAATCATAACGTGATACTGACATTATTTTTATTCCAATACGAATGTCGAACAGTTACGAAACAAATTTCTTTCACTCATGGAAGTTGACAATTGGTAATTATTATCGAATCACGGGGCACAATGTCAAAGGGACACAATTAAATATGAAATTACTCTGGTTTCGGCCCCGATATAGAATGAAAAAACAGTTCCTTGAGTTTCAAATAGAGAACTTGAGGCTAAATTAACAGTTCTCAATTCCCCAGTCTTTTAGTTGTAAATCTGATTTTTTTTCTCCGCAGATTGAGGGCTTTAAAAATTAATTAATAATTTTTAATATTTTTATTGATGCAAAAATAGGGACGTGAAACTCCATCACCAGGTGAGACTCCCTACATGTGCCGTCAGCGTAATAGCCTGGCACGTTCAACAATATCAATTGGTGCTGGTGATCAGCAGGAAGTTAACGAAATGGAACGTGGCCACTTACTATCACCGCCTGCGTCCCATCACTCCGTCCAACTGACCCATCAGAGCAGCCCAAAGGTCTAAAGCTCATCAATATAAAATTAAGATTACAAATTAAATGAAATAAATTACAAAAATCGAGCGACAGAAAATCTAAATAAATTAAGAACTGAGTGGTTGTCGAGTGATTCCGTGTGTGGGGAGATTTCGAATGGGAGAGAATGAAAATAATATAATTGTCTGCTTCCGTTCTAGGTGAGTGCAAAAGACAAATTGCATTGACAAAAATTATCCAAAATGCAATAAATTAATATTTCTTTTTTGCACTCACCTCCGTTGCTCCCAGGGAGTCATGAATTTTTTGCTTCGACTCATTGTGATTAGAAAAAATGTTGTTCATTACATTTTTCTCACTCACTGCCGTTGTGAAATGATGAGAACGAGATTTATCGGAAAACTGTCATTGTAACTGTCATTGTAAATATCTCTGAAACCATTAGGATTATCGAAAACTTGAAGTACATAATTTTTAGCTCTCAAAATTACCCACCAGATAGTATAAATTTTCTTTTTTTATAAACTCAATAATTTTGAAGATATTCGAGAAATAGTGGAGACGTGAATCCGAACCCATCTGTTTTCAACAATTCATGACTGCTTTGTATTCTCACAATGCTGAGTGATGTATTAGTTACATTATTGTACAGAAAAATCTTTATTTCTAGATTATCAAATGGTCTTCGAGTACGAGTGTACGCACTCTTAGTTTATTTAAGATTTTGACAGGCGTTATTCTTAACATGAACGAAACTTGTCTGTACGTTGACTGCCAAAGGCGTTTAAGTACCAAATTTTATGAGAAAAAAATATTGATTTGTTTTTTTTTTTTACAATTAACATTTTGTGAATTACATTGTACTACGGAGTTTGACGTCACTGATTATTAATATGACGTTACATTTTGATTTATTTGCATACTTACTGTATTTCCGTTCAAATTAATTTCTCGAACAGTCTGTTCATTTTTACATTAGAAAACAATGATGAGTGATTGAGATAGGAAATTTATTGGAGTATCGTAATGATTCTAAAAATAGAATTTAATGGTTTAAGGCTTCATAGGAAAAATTTATCTAATTTCATTATAAGACCATTGATCGCTTGGATTTTTATAAATTTCAGTATTTTCATCTATCGACGTAGTTTGCATTCGCAGCTGGCGAAATTGATTTCGTACATGAGTGGAATTGAACCTTTATTGGAGTTGATAAATAAAGTCAATCCACTTGAAATAATTTATTAGTTTATTAGAGACGGAGAGAGAAGGTCTTGATTTCTTGACAAGTTAATTTTACAGTTTTTATTGACTCTTTTCCATGTGACAGGCATTAACCAGATTATTAATGATCAAATATAGCTTAATTCACTTTAAATCATTCACAATTTATATAGAAAAGTGACATAAAACACTAAAAACACTAGGAGATTCGCGACGGAGGGGTAGAACGATCTGAGTGGATATTATTCATCTACAATTGTTAAGAACTTAACAATCTTGGCGAGGATTTTATAATTCAATGCCGCAAGATCTAGAAGAAAATTACAAAAAAACTTCTATTAGTTTTTTTTTCTCTAGGTTGCTTACTTCCCATTAATAACTAATTAACAATTGTATTTTAATTCCACTTGACTCGTTTCACCACTCCATCACTGAGATAGTCTCCCTAGGCAATATATATTTTGTAAAGTTTTTTAAGTAGCTGAAACTGAAGTGAGCATGCACTTAAAGAAGTACGAAAAATCTTCAGAGCAATGATGCAAAGACTAAAAGGTAGCAAAATGGTAAAAGGGGATGATAATTTGAAAAATGTTATGCAGATTATTCTGCAAATATTTCTGAAATCGAACTTTTTGCAGGGCATGACAATTTTTTTTTTTTTCTCTGCCAATGAGATTTTGAATTTTCACAACACCCGTTGCAAAATAATCTGTCATATTTTTCGAATAATTACCTATTTATCACAACTTGACTACTAAACTGTAATTCTACCTCCTTGATTAGAGAGAAAAATAAAATACTGTATGATAATTCAATTAGCAATACTGCCAAATTATAAAAATTGGTCGCGATTAAATTGAAGAAATAATTCGCACAGTCTCAAACATTTTTCCGGCAACATTTGCTTATGCCAATTATCAAAAGAGGAAATATTTAATTGGAACAATGGGGGAAAAGATTTATTAATTATTGATGAGAAATTGTAAGGGGATGTTAACGATGAGAGAAAAAAAAACAAGAATTCATCGTTTCCTAGAGTAAATTATATTTGTATATGTTGAAGAGAAGAGATAATCTTGCATCGATGCAGGACTGGTCTATGTCGTTGAAAGAAAAGAGAGGGAAAAACATGAAAAATTGTCGTTAGGATTAAATGAAAAAAATATTCTCATTCCTCCTTTGAATAGGAAATTCATGAGGAAATGGGGGAGATTGAATCATTAGGATAAATTTTACTGTAAATAGCAATGAGAGAAAATGAGAGAAAACGATGAAAAGAGTATTTATAAGCCAATGTTATGAGTAACTTGGAGAAAATATAAATTTTATTCGTCAGTCCTTAACTGATGTTCGTAATTTTTTTTTTCGTATTTCGTGGTTGTTGAGTAAAATTGGTACATATAAAAGGTATTCATCATCGATTATTAGCTGGCTTGTCATATTTTAGTGACTAATGAGTATCCTTGTTAGTTTAAACGCAAATTCCAGGTGATTTGTTTAGCCCAGAGCTGCCATTTGTTGATTTATCCATGAAATGTAGTTGATGACGTTGACATAAACTCCGGGAATTCCGCTTGATGCGCAACCTATGCCCCATGCGACGAGGCCAATTACTTGAAACTGTTGATTGGCGGATTGACAGACAAGGGGTGCCCCACCATCTCCCTGAAATCACGGATGTTCGTGTCATGACAAATCAGATAAATTATTGAGAGTTTTTTTGTTTTCTCTTCCGAATTTCGAAAGACATCTCTAAACAATCGCAATTGTTGGAGAGAATAAAATTAACTGCGCCAATGCACTTTGACGGTAATCTGTAAACGATGTATCTAGATAACTTCAGAAATTTTGATCTTCGTTATCCAATCGGGGGTGGCAGAGGCCCCAGTGGGGGCCCAAGTCCCCTAGACTTCTCTTTATCATACCATTTTATTTTATACATCCAATGTTTTTATTTTGTTACTTGTTCGCGGTTCATATCTCAGGCGACACTTGAGGAGTTAATGTATTTATTATTGTTCACGAAAAAAAAATACTTACAGTGCACGCGTCTTTTCCCGCTTCACCCCCAGCGCAAATGAAACTGTTCTTGTCCAGAGCGAAAAATGTTCCCAGTCGGGTAGATCTGAGGCGAGTCTCGCAACTGCCTTGATCCACAATAGGTACATCCACTTCCTTCAGAAGTGCCTGATATCTTCCATCACTTCCGAACGAGTTTTTTCCCCATCCGCTGACCCAGCACCTTGAAAAACACATTAAAGTATAAAAATAAGATAATGAGAGGTGAGTTTAATGGTTCATGGAATGATTGGGATCTTAATTGTAATTGATAGTTTTACCTCGTCCCAGTTGCTACCATTGCTGTTGGTAAGCATGCGGTGTTGATGTTGGGGGCTGTGGCGATGGGTGCCATCCCACTCAGACGAATCACTGCCACGTCGTTTTGGAGATTTTGAACATTGAAATTCGGATGAATTGCTATTGATTGAGGACTAAATTCGACATAAGGATTTGGCTCCACTGTTGCTTTACCGTCCCAATCTCCAAGGCGTAGTTTAAAATTTCTAGCACTGTAAAGAAGGAAATTATAAGCTATTTTTAGCATCGAATACCTTTAAATTTGCGCCATTGCGAAATTCTTGGAAATATTTTACTGAGCGTATGGCAAAATTTCGTCGAAAACCCTAGGGATTTCTGAAAAAATTAATTGAATTTCTAACTATATATTCTATTTATATATATTAAATAGTATTTAATGAGGCAATTAAAGATGGGGTTGATAATTGGAATATTGGTACCGACAAATTTCTCCAAAAAAAGATGAAAAATCGAAAAATCAGGTGTCGCTGATCTTTTGCATAAAATAATTCCTGTTCAAAATTTTTTAGGAGAAAAATATGCAGGAAAAGTTGTTAATTCGTTGGAAAATCATTGAAAAATGGTT
The DNA here is from genome assembly GCA_030522845.1 of Psyttalia concolor. Classification (NCBI taxonomy): domain Eukaryota; kingdom Metazoa; phylum Arthropoda; class Insecta; order Hymenoptera; family Braconidae; genus Psyttalia; species Psyttalia concolor. Next base: position 19,910 of record JAPYZM010000967.1, read on the forward strand.
GACACTTTAACGGAAGTTACTGAATAACATCGAAGCTTCTCTGAATTTTCGAATCTTCAGTTTTACGAAGATTACTATTTGGTATACTCACCCATATGGCTGGACTTTGTGAGCCACCGTAAGGACAAAATTTGCATCGATAAGTACTCCAGATCCGATATACATGTTGTCAAGTGTCAAAAGGGCCACTTGCCAAGGGTAAGCTCCGTATCTAGCTGTTCCAGTGGGTTGGGGCGATGCATTAGTGACTTTCCTTGTGCCACAGGAACTCGTGAGACCCCCCGAATTTCCACAACACCAAACTTGTCCGGCAACGCAATTTTGCGCGCCCTAGAAACATATTCACCTTGACTGGAGAATATCTATATTACTCATTGCAATGAAGATATTCCAAAGAAACGCCTACCATACAATGGTTAAAAAAAGGAATGGGAAAAATTGTGAAGATAAAAATTAACATTTTCAATGCATTTTTTTCATTGAAACTCAGCGTCGATCCAATTTCTATAGAAAATGTTTGAATTTTTTCTGCACGATCTAGGAATATTCAGTATTAATTTTTTGAGACGTTTGTTATATTGTTTGGGTCGTCATTAAAATCGTATAAATTAGAAAATTTCATTTCCCAGAAAATACTTTTCAGCCCTGAAAACCGAAAATTAGATCGCGCGCAAAGTCTCAGTTTCCGCAAACACCAACAAAAAAAATTCTGTCAATATAATATTTTTTCGACGAGAATTGAAAGCTGAAGTTTGCGTGTATATTTCTATCATTTAATTGTGTACAGGATATTTAACAGGAATAGTATATTCCGTAACAAGTGGGAAAAAATGGTTTTTGGCGACTGGGAGGTTTATAGCACGAGCCGAAGACGAGTGATATAATCCCACGTGTCAAAAACCACTTTTTTTCACGAGTTATGAACATAATTTTTCATCTCAATGTGTCGAAAAAGTACTTTTCAGTCATTCGACGTGAAGCGGAGAGTGATTGAAAAGTTACTTTTCCGACACAGCGTCATGAAATTTAGTATATTTTGACATTAGGACGTGAAGAACTTTTCTGGCGAATATGAGGTTACAAGACGAGCCGAAGGCTAGTTCTGTAATCATATGAGGCAGAAAAGTTCTTCACAGCCGTGTGTCAAACAATATTTTTTGTCATGACGTCTGTGGGCGGTGTTTCATGGCCGTGAAGTAGTGCTTTATGGACTGAGTGACAAAATAGTATATTGCCGTAGTGATTTTAGGGTTTTCGAGTTTGGGAAGAAGGTAATACCGATTTCCGGGCGAGAAAGGTCTAGAGAAGCAGTACGGCAAAATAGTATACGTCACTCGGCGATAAAAGTAGTATCGCCTTCGGCTCGGATTATAAAGCCACATTCGTTAGATAATACTTTCATCGTCTGGTAACATAATAGTATATTGCCAGACGGGCGTTATGGGGTCTTATGTTCACCTGGCGTTTGGCAAACCGAGCCGAAGGCGAGGTGGCCAACCACGTGAGCAAAAAACCCCATAATTATAGAAGCAGTACGGCAAAAATGATTTTTTTAGGGCATGCCATAAGAAGAATATTTACGTTTGTTTGGGCCTCTAAAAAAAAAAAGACGTTCCTCGAACAAAAATCATCTCGAGACCATGTCCTTCAGCGGAGATTGATTTATGAATTTTTTGATTGACAATAGATTAATCAAAAAAAACAAGAACAAATGAAGCGACTCTCGAGGTGAACTCGGAACTCTCGGGACCAGTCAGCGATTTCTTTAACGAGTAAAAAAATACTAATTTGATAACTGTTCGTACCTGATTAACTATCCTTATGTCGATCCCCGGAGATATGGTACAGGTGCCAGCAGGTACACATCTGCATCCCGCTTGTGGCGTCGAACGTGCGGTGGTAGTAGTAGTAGGCACGGGAGTTGTAGCTAAAGAAACCATCAAAAAATTAATTCAAACGCGGTACACCTCATATTCTATGAGGATTGATTTCCAAACATCGGTTTTTTAAAAACATTTTTTCTACAATGTGCAAGGTATCTCAATCACCACAGAAATATGTCTCCAGGCAATTGTTTCAATACTAATATTAATATTTTAAAAGATAAGTACTGCTGAAAGCCCAAGTACACCAAAATTTATAATCAGTAGGTTAAACTTGTCAAGTTGAAACTACACTAAACGGAAGTTGTGATCTTCATCCTAAACATCTAGTACTACTGCATGTTAAGGAAATGTAAATAAAGTTAAATAAATAAATATAATATAGGGGAGACCCGGGCGAAACGGAACGCCTTAATTTTTCAAAGGTTATATAGATAATTTTTTTTTTTGATTGATATTTTTTAGCCTAGATAGCATAATACACAAAAAAAATTATAACTAATTCGTCATTATTTAACCCGTACGGGCAAAACGGAACACTCGGAAATTTGAAAAAATCCAAAAATTGCTTCAAATACATAGCGAGGACGTGATTTTTTCCGAAAATTATGTGTATCTGTATGTGTATCTCTATTACCCCTTCGGAGTGTACACCATTTTACGTTAAAATCGTTATTATCAATTGTTCGTGTTAATATCGTTTTTATTTTGTAATAGATTTATAATTGTTGAAAAGAACATTTTAGTTTCCATTTTGGCATAGAGTAGATAGTAAACAAATGAAAAAAATAAAAAAATTTGGGTGTTCCGTTTTGCCCGGGTCTCTCCTATATATCATTAAAAAACAACAATCAGAAAGTTAATTGAATAATAATGTGATGATGTTAGAAATGCGTAAAATTTCACTAAGCGTAATTTGGTAATTCTCATCGAGCCAAGAATAATCTACACCTAAATCAACATTGAGAAAAAAATTTCATTTCCGCAAATATATATTTATTCTGAGCAAACAAAGGCCCGAAATTTTTACAGTAGAATTGGCTTTAAATTCTTCTCAGGAGAATATTTGATTGAAAAATTTGTATTTTTTTTCAGTGGAAAATATTTTATCATCGAAAAGGGGATAAGCGGAGATTTCAATATAATGCGAAATTATCTGGGGTAACATTCCCTTATCTCACCCTTTAAAAACAAAAAAAACATCATTTCAATACATTAACTTTTTTTGAACTAAATAAGATAAGTGGTTTAATAGTTGAGAAAATATTATTTGACATTACAAGTTCGCTGTACACCCATAGAAACCAGTCACACTCAAAGTAAATTTATTGGTGACCCAGAAAAAATTGTTTGCTCTTTCATCTCCCCTGATACTCACATTTTCCAAACTAAAACATGCCAATGGCATTTTCAAACTACAACTTCCTAATTAAGAAGTCCTAATTAAGTCGTTATAATTTTTCAGTAAACCTACTCGAAACATCGAAATATATTGTAGTTGTCTGCGCGAAGACCTGTTGCACAAGTACTGCGAGAGTCACTACGTACTTAACATTAATCATTATTCCACAAATTGTTGTCAACCAACGTTGAATCAGATATTCCGAGTAACTTCCAAACACCACTGACTGAATGACTGAGCGTTGGCGAATTTATATGACCACGGAATTTACGTCAAGGGTAACGAGACGTCACCTAATATTTTCATTACGAAATCTAGTTAATGATATTTTTTGTGGCACTAAAGTGTGAACAGATGAATTAACGTGAACATCCAGCCGAGAAATGAATAATAGTAATGGCCTTCTCCAGTAGCCAGAGTTTTCCTGTGCCTGCTGCGGATGAGAGGGGAATGTATACATCATATATTCTGTGAAATCAGTGTTGGATCGTGAAAAAAAAAACGTACAAATTACTTCCTACTCTAATTGTTGGGTTTTTTTCACTTCTCGGAGTTTTGTCTATTTTTTCTGTTCACTATAATTTTTTCTACCGCCCATCTTTATTCTAAATTCATTATAACTGCAATCGGTGATAAGGAACGGACGAGCCGGTGACAGTAATTACATTACAAATTACACGTGTGACGAATTTAGAAATTACAGACCGATATATAGCGAGTGCGTTTTCATGTGGAACGAAATAGGGGATTCCCCGAGGCGTGAGGATTTAGAATATGGGGATGAGCATACATTTCAAAAAAAAATTAGGAACAATTGAATGGAAATTAGAATTTTCATTCTGACCGAAGTATTTCCGTTTTACCTGACAGATTAATGGGAAAATGTATGTTATTGCTGGGATAGTAAATGATCTTGTTAAAATCTATGTTAAGCATGAAGCGTTCTTTCTGATAAATCTTTAAAATATAGAATGCGAGGGAGGACTGTGGAATTATCAAAGAAACCCGAGAAATAAATGTAGAAAGTGTGGAAAGCTCATCTCAGTAGATCACTCATTGATCTAGTCTCGACATGATCATAGAACCCGTAATGATTCAGATCTTCCGAGGAATTTGAAAGATTGGTTGAATGGTGGTAGCTATTACCCTGACGTTAAAAATAATTTGGAAAAATCTAGTACAATTAACGGACTTCGAAGACTGTCGAGACAGTTGAATATTTAATTTTTACTTATCCGTTGATTTCTATACATTTTTTGTTTTGTCGTATCCATTGCTTATTACTTCCAATTTTCAATTTCAATTTATTTCATCTGATGTTGCAAAAGTGGGGTTCGTTTAACACATCCTTTGCTTATTATATTAACGCTTATTTTCATCACGCTGTGTCGAAAAAGTAACTTTTCAAAGAGTTGAAAGTTGAGTGAAATAGTATATTTCGTGACAAGTGAAAAAAAAAAAATGGTTTTTGGCGAGTGGGAGGTTTATATCCCGAGCCGAAGGCGAGGGTATATAGGGTATTCAGAAGTTTCCAGAATGAATTTATTACCCCTTTTTTGATAGTTATATGAATTTCAGAAAAAGTGAAAAAACGCTTGGAAACATCAGTTTAAAAATTGGGAAATAACCTATATCGATAGTAAATGAGTACAGCTTTCGAATGGAGCAAACGCCGTGGCGATAGGATCAATAGTTTTTGAGATATAGCCAATGCAGTGCCGAAATTGGTAAAAATTGGAAGAATGGAAAGGGCCCTTTAATTTTTTCGCATTTCAGCCGTTCGGGCCAGACAGCCGACTGGCCAGCTGTGCGACTGCATGAGGATGCTCAAATCTCGATTTTTTGAAAGTTAATTACCCCTGGGCAGCCCTTTTCGGCTGGTTTTGGTCGTTTTCGGTCGTTTTTGGTCGTTTTTGACCCGTTTTGGGCCTCTGATAGTTTCTTTGATTTTTCAGCACGTTATCGTCGGTTTTGGGGGATTTTGCAGGCTCAGGGGTTCTAGGAGTTACTATGTTCGTTTTCGGGCCATTTTGGCATCACTTCCAGGATATTTTCAGCCCTTTAGCGACTTTTAGGGCCCTTTTTGAAATTTTTTTCAGAAAACTGCCGCCATCTCGAAAACTATCAGGCGTAGCTCCAAAATTCGAATTGATTTGAAAAGCTGAGGCAATTTCCGATCGATATGGCCTCTCAGATTTATTTTTTAGTGATTTTTTTTGCAATTTCGAATTTTCCACCGCTGCGGCCCGCCGACTTAAGCGGTTTTCGGCAGCTGAAGACATTTTCGGTGATATCTCAAAAACTATTGATCCTATCGCCCCGGGGTTTGTTCCACTCGAAAGCTGAGCTCGTTTTCCATCGATATAGGGTAGAGTTTTCAGTAGAATCGCTGGTAACCGAGTCCTTACCCAACACTCGTTTTTCCCAGTGTAAATAAATATTTGTCGAGCAGTTCGTGGACAACCGCTGAAGGTATTCTCGAATATTCCAACAGGGCATATGATAGTGGACTATACACGCCAAAGATTTCTCTATCGATTTCAGGTCACTCATGATAACTATCATTATCCACTTTAAAAAAATTCCAGAATTTGGAAGGGCTCCAAATAGTATCTGCCTGCTTTGAAAAGAGATAACACAAAAAACAACCAAAGGGTAGTCAATAGATTACAGCATATCTTATCTCGATTTTATTGATAGCCAATTACTCGTCATCGTCAACTTTTTTGAAATGCGCGGCACATTCTGTAAATGTCGTCACGCCTATGGACTATTTTCGCAAGAGTTTCATAAATCATGATATTACGAATTATCCTCCTGGGACTCGTGGGGATAAATTCTATCAGTGGTAAATAGACAACTCAATAATTTACTCTTCCTCGAGTGGAATTCAGTGAAAAATCGCGGTACAGTGGATAGATTTCCGGTTGACAGAAACTTGGAATGTTATCTCGCGAATGATCTTGAAGGAAATTTATTCGTCAATTGAAAGTGGAGTGAAACTCTTTTGATGGTTCTCTCAGCAACCAACGGGAAATTTAATATTTTCAATTACCCAAGTGGCCTTATAAACCTCTTGGAACTTTCCAAATTTCTAAATTTGAAATTAACTGCGCAATTTATATCGATCAGTCGTGACACGTGCAATTATTCACGTGAAGCAGACAGTAACTTTTCAGTCATGGTCTGCTTCACGTCGAGTGACTGAAAAGTGTTTTTCCGACACATTGAGATGAAATAGTATATTTCGTAACAAGTGAAAAAAAATGGTTTTTCGCGAGTGGGAGGTTTATATCACGAGCCGAAGGCGAGTGATATAATCCCACGAGG